>JABFQM010001795.1:0-18616 GCA_022816865.1 Zelostemma sp. ZL-2020
ACCTCGAGAAAAAACGTGCGTTCGCGCCTTGTATAAAGTTGAGAACCCCTCGGCTACGCCTCGGGGTTCAACTTTATACGCGGCGCGCAAACGCCCGTTTTCTCTCTCGGTGCACAATATACTATTACAAAATAGTTCATAAAACAAGTACTTACACCAAAATTCGTATTAAAGTTGAAAATTAAGTCTACGATTTCTGTTTCGAATCCAATTATTATGGTGCAGAGAGTAAAGTATGAGAAGAAGAAGCTGAGCTTCTGATCCCTCGCAGAGTCACCGTACCACGTACCTACGAAGTTGGATGCTTTTTTTGCTATTTTGACCAAACAAAATTCTGGTTTTTTCCTGCCCATTATTGAACCTTCACATGTCAGTTTCCGTAAAAACTTCTAACTTCACTTAAATTTAATAGTTTGTCTGACGCAATGATAACGTCAACATATCGCAATTTCAATTCAATATTGTTTCTTGGTTATTGAATTGAGTACAATTTTGTCGCAAACGAAATCCTCTTTAGCCTGATCCAATCGCTTGCGAAGTGAGTCTGTTACTGTGAGAAGTAATTCTATCGTGGGGAAATATTGATAAATAATTTCAGCATGTATAAACAACCTTGCATTATAAACATCGGTTTCAGGTTCAAATAATAGGTGCTGGTGAGTAGTAACACGGGACTTGTAATGCGGAAATGATGCTATGTCAGAAGTAACCTTGGATATTAATAAGTGGAATAAATATTGCAATTCACCCACTGTGGATTTCTGATGAAAATATAAATTTCGATTCTTAAACGTTGATAAACGATATTGATTCAGTTACTGAAGAATCGTATATGGTATGCAATTTTTTTAAAAATCTTATAATATACGTTAGAAGTCTTCCTCGATTTATGTAGAAAAAATCAAAATTAACTAGTATGTCGTCGTAGATTAATTTTATATCGTGATCAAAATACTGAAAATCAAATTTTTCGATGAGGAGATTTGTCTATTATTTTCGATAATTCTAGTAGAATCACATCAAATCATCAAGGTAAAATGTTTTCTGAATCTGCGGAAACTGCGTCCAAAACGCGAACATCTTATTCGAAGAATATCAATAAACTATAGTTTTCAATACGGTAGATCAAAAATACAATAATTTTCAAAAGAAATTGTAATTACAAAGATAGTCACAAATATTTCTTGATAGTCAGTTCATCATCATTCGGAAATGAAAAATGTGAAAAAAATGAATACATCTTTCAACTTTTCACAAAAAAGAACTTGATTATGTTTCAATTCATTGTAGGTTAAATGTCTCGAAGTGCATCACTTTAATACAACACTTACTTTTGATTTAATTCCAAAAGAAATAATCAGAACCAGAATTTTTTTGATAAAGAAGTACTGCTTCAAAACGAAGTGCAAAAAACGAAGGAAGACCTTTTTTGTACTACCAAAGTTCAAACAGATTTATAGTAATAGAGAAAATCCAAACGATAAATTATATTTTATATCTGCAAATAAAGATTTTGATTCAAATGGAGTGACCCGCTCACTTTTCTTCCGCAATTTAATGATAATGAACCCACTTTTTCTGATCTTCGACAAGAATGTCTTGCTGTAGAAGATAAGATAACTAAACATGCTGGAGTTCATCTTGTTAAGATACTAAAATCTGAACTTAACACGAATAAAAACATTCAATACTGTAAATAAATTAATAGAGTGTTGAAAATCTTTCCATGTACTCCTTTTCATTCGTAGGACATTCGTAATGTCTCATTACAAACTAAATTGCAAGAGACTGAACAAGGCACCTCGGAGTTAACAATAGAAATCAATCGCTGCTGTTCGAAAAATTATGAAAAAATGCGCGTGAAAATGCAAACTTATATATAACATTATAAACAAGTTAATTCGCCAACTGGATTTATTTAGACAAATAAGCTACTTACAAATAAAACTTAATAACCATAAAAACGATAAATTTTCGAAAATGTTTTTTTTCGAAATATCAATCCTTTTGGTAATGTTGAACCCATATTTCGGAAAAAAGTTGAAGTCGATCATTGAAATAAAGAAAAGCAAGAACACGAGCTGCGTCTAATCTGTTCATACTGTAATAGATTCTATATGTAAGACTAATTTTTATAAACACTTGAAATTTAAACTGTCAATATAAATCCGAAATAGATAAACCTCGGGATTATAAAAATATTCTGCATGATGACGATGAGTCCTATTTAACGTATACCTCATGTGAATGAAACTGCATCAAAAATAATTGAAGTGAAGCGTAATATGACAAATATTAAAGGAATAGTAAACGTTATACAGAATTGGACGATCTCAATTGATTTTAGTTAACAAATCACATGCCAACAAGAGTGAAAAGCTTCTACAATATTAATTTCATTTCCCTAATTTTTGAACATAATCACTTACTTTGTATTCTCGCTTGTTTCATAATCGCTGACTGGAATTTGCAACCAATGCGGTTGGTGCAACAAGCGAAAGCCGCAATATTGCCTACACTACTAAAGTTGTAGATTGCAACTATCAAAAGGTGCTATGGTAAAATTAAAAGGAAGCGAACCGAGATACATAAATACAATTCTGTTTTTAATTAATTTAGATAATTGTGAATTATTGTAATACAGAATTCGACGAACTCAATCGATGTTAGTTAACAATTTCATGCAAACTAGAGTGAAAAGCTTGTATGATATTAATCTAATTTTCATATTATTCGCACATTATCAGTTACATTGTAATTATTCACTATAAATTGCCATCTTTTGATTGTTGAACCCATGACCAGTTTGAACTCATAATAATATCGTGTAGAAACTCGATGGCCCTTTTACTCGTTCATGGTTCGTAGCATAGTCAGATATGAAGCACTAGTGCTCATGATCTGTAATTGTAATGATACGTGAATTTTGTCAAGATCTGATGAGAATATAAGGATTGAGGGTATCAAGGTAAATTTTATTAAATTAGATTCAAACATAATTTATGTCTAGTAAGATTAAATTGAATCTAAACAGAGTTGAAAAGATCTTATAAGATTTAAATATATTCTCTAGGCGGTGAATGAAATTATACCATACCTTCGTAAAAGTTTCGTTACATAATACGCCGAACTTGCCAGTCGTAATAAAGCATGGCTTCTGTGAGCGTAATATTATGAATAATATGCAGTCCTTTATTCTTTTTTCGGACTTTCCGTTACAGAACAGATACCATTGGGCTCTGTAAGCTGCCATCCCCACTTGAGAGCTCATGTCGGTTAAATTGTTACCGAATAAACTGAATATTAATACTTGAAAAAGAGCTGAACACACTGTTGCTGTATGTATTATTATAGGAGTGACAGATTCCGCATTCTGCAATGAAAGATATGTATAGTTTTTTATCGATTGACAGACGGCGAGGATTGGGCAGTCAAGTTCATATAAAAAAGATCAAAAAGATTTGACATTATAGAATGAATTGATCATAATATCAGGCTATGGTGCGTTAAGTTATTCAACATTTGTTCAGTCATCCAAAATTTTAATTTTTTGTAGATTGACAATCGAAATATATCCTAAAATATTATTTTCTTCAGTGATGAAATTTTATCATAATAGGTGCAATAATCCACGACTCTAGGCACGCAAGTAGGTGAGTTCCACTTACTAAGAATCGTAATCCAATGCAGGCAATGGCTATGCTAGGGACCAAGACTTCCAATAACAGTACTTTATTATAGATAATTTCCACTTTTTCGACGAATAAAATGAGAGCATTATGTTTTTTTATCTGTCTTTTTAAATCCGCGAAAATCTGTTCAGGAGATAATTCCTTCATCTCACAGCCCGATGTCGCATTATATTTGACTGCGATATTTTCAATGTTGCAACATAAAATTTCAAACTGTGCACATGTATGCATGATACATGTTGTAAAGAATATATCATAACATGCAGCGCTCATACCTATTTGCACAAGCATAACTATCTGAAAAAATTTTCTTATAAAACAAAGAAACTGGTCTTATTGGTCTTATAGTACCAATAGTTACCTCGCCATTAATAAATAGAGTATAAAGGTAAAACATGATAAATAAAAAATTAACAAAATGCATGTCAAAAGAAACAGACTAGTGAACAGACATTAATGAAATGCAATGTATATTTATCCAATGTACCAGCCCAATGAGAAGCTCTAACAATTTCTGAGCATTTATAAATTACTTTGGATAGAGAATGACTAGATTTAACATACCTCGTAAACATATAAGAATTCGTAAATGGTGTTTCATAGACAGGCATAGGATAGTAATTGAGCGTGAAAGGTAATTCTCTCTCTGTTTCCTTTGCAAAATAATGATCTATGGCGAATAATTTTATGAATTAGGGTTAAAGTCGTTTATTATAATGACCGTTGGGTCATTATTGGATAACCGGCTCATGTTTTTTTATAACAAAAATTTTTCAATTATCCGACACATTGCACCATAATGGTAGCCATTCAACTATACATATTACATAACTGTCACCTCAAAACAACTTGCAATATTACTCCCAATTGACATTACAAATCATTTATCAGCATTTTTTTCAGTGTAGTGTTTTTATTTATAATATCCATATTATATATTCGTGTATGATATTATAATTTCTGCTCGTAAAGTATATTAAGTTCCGAATTTTTTAGCTAAAAAATTTCCATAGTATGAATGCAATTTTGTTGAAAATCTTACTTAACGTTGGTCTATTTAGGTATATCATTCCAGTTGTCAAAATAATTGAAATATTTGCGATCACCACCTTCACGCCTATTTTGTCGTATTTCAGTATAATTTTCAAATGATCCGCACTATATGTTTTGTTCCAAAATGTTTGTTCACAGAATTCTATAGCTGATGAAACAATATCTTTTCGAATCAAGAATACAAGTGCTTTAATGAAAGATATGACTAGAACCGCTACTGAAATTACATTATCCAAAAATGCCTAGAAGAATGCATTGTTCAGGTGAAAAGTTTTAGAAAAAAGGAGATAAAGAAAAATGCGCCGAATAAAAGAGCCAGTAGAAGGCACATAATTATTTTTACAAAATAGTTTATAAAACATGTTCTTACACCAAAATTCGTATTAAAGTTGAGGATTGAGTTTAAAATTTCTGTTTCAAGTCCAATTAATACGGAGCAGAGAGTAAAGTATGAGAAAAAGAAGCTGAGCTTCTGATCAGTCGCAGAGTCACTGTACCACATACCTACAAAGTTGGATGCATTTTTTGCTATTTTGACCAAACGAAATTCTTGTCTCTTTCTGCCCATTATTGAACCTTCGCATGTAAGTTTCTGCAGAAACTTTTAACTTCACTCAAATTCAATTGTTTGTTTGTCGCAATTATAACGTCGACATATCGCAATTTCAATTTAATATTGATTCTTGGTTATTAAATTGAGTACAATTTCGCCGCAAAATAAATCCTCTTTAGCCTGATCCAATCGTTTGCAAAGTGAGTTTGTTACTGTGAGGAATAATTCTTTTGTGGGGAAATATTAATCAATAATTTAAGCATGTTTAAACAACCTTGTATTATAAACATCGGTTTCAGGTTCAAATAATAGGTGCTGGTTAGTAGTGACTCAGGACTTGTAATGCGGAAATGATGTTATGTCAGAAGTAACCTTGGATATAAAGAGGTGGAATAAATATTGCAATTTACCCACTGTAGATTTCTCATAAAAATATAAATTTTATTTCTCAAACGTTGATAAACGATATTGATTCAGATAATGAAAAATCGTATATTATGTTATGCAATTTGTTCAAAAACCTTATAACATGCGTCTTACATAAGTCTTTATCGATTTATGTAGAAAAAAAATCAAAATTGACTAGTATGTCGTCGTAGATTAATTTATTGTCGTGATCAGAATAACGAAAATTAAATTTTTCTATGCATTTCTATCTTTCTATTCTCTTCTTTTATTTTAGATTTTTCTAAAATCGGGAGATTTTTTTGAGAGTTTTCTATTATTTTAGATTATTCTAGTAGAATCGCATCAAAACATCAAGGTAAAATATTTTTTGAATCTGGGGAAACTGCGTCCGAAACGCGAACATCTTATCGGAAAAATGTCAATGAACTATAGTTTTCAATAACGGTAGATCAAAAATACAATAACTAACAAAAGAAATTGTAATTACAAAGATAGTTACGAATATTGTCTAATAGTCAGTTTATCGTCATTCAGAAATAAAAAATGTGAAAAAGTATGAATATCTTTTACACGTATCGAATATCTTTTAACTTGTTACGGAAAAGAATTCGATTATGTTCTAATTCATTGTAGGTTTAAAATCTTGAAGTGCATAACTTTAATACAACACTTACTTTTGATTAAATTCCAAAACAAATAATCAGGACCAGAATTTTTTTGATGAAGAAGTACTTCTTCAAAACGAAATGCAAAAAACGTAGAAAAACATTTTTTGTACTACCAGAGTTCAAACAGATTTATAGTGATAGAGAAAATCCGAATAATAAATTATATTTTTTATCAACAAATAAAGATTTTGTTTAAATGGAGTGACTCGCTCACTTTTCTGCCGCAACTTAATGATAATGAACACACTTTTTCCGATCTTCGACAGGAATGTCTTGCTGCAGAAGATAAGATAACTAAACATGCTGGAGTTCATCTTATTAAGATACTGAAAACTGAACTTAACACGAATAAAAACATTTATCACCGTAGATAAATTAATAGAGTATTGAAAATCTTTTTATGTACCAATTTTTATTCGTAAGACATTGGTAATGTCTCATTACAAACTAAATTACAAGAGACTGAACAAGGCACCTCGGAGTCAACAATAGAAATAAATCGTTGCTGTTCGAAAAATTATGAAAAAATGGGCGAGAAAATGCAAACTTATACATAACATTTGAAACAAGTCGATTCAACAACTAGATTTATTTAGACAAATTAACTACTTACAAATAAAACTTAATAACCATAAAAACGATAAATTCTCGAAAATGTTTTTTTTTCGAAATATCAATCTTTTTGATAATTTCGAACCCATTACGGAAAAAAGTTAAAGTCGATCATTGAATTAGAGGAAAGCAAGAACACGAGCTGCGTCTAATCTGTTCATACTCCAATGGATTCTATATGCCGGAATAATTTTTATAAACACTTGAAATATTAATCTATTAATATAAATCCGAAATGGATAAACCTCGAGATTGTAAAAATATTCTGCATGATGACGATGAGTCCTATTTAACATATACCTCATGTCAATGAAACTGGATAAAAAGTAATTGGAGTGAAGAGACAAATATTTAATGACAAATATTAAAGCAATAGTAAACGTTATACAGAATTCGACGATCTCAATCGATTTCAGTTAACAAATCTCATGCCAACAAGAGTGGAAAGCTTTTATAATATTGATTTTATTTTCATAATTTTGGAACATTATCACTTACTTTGTATTCTCGCTTGTTTCATGATCGCTGACTGGCATTTGCAACCAATGAGGTTCGTGCAACAAGCGAAAGCCGCAATATTGCCTACAATACTAAATGTGTAGATTGCAACCATCAAAAGGCGCTATGGTAAAATTAAAAGCAAGCAAACTGAGATACATGAATACAATCATGTTTTTGATTTATCGGGATACTTCTAAATTATTGCAGTACAGAATTCGACGAACTCAATCGATGTTAGTTAACAATTTCATGCAAACTAGAGTGAAAAGCTTGTATGATATGGATTTCATTTATAATTATTGCACATTATTAGTTACATCTTGCAGAAACTCAATAGCCCTTTTACTCGTTCATGGTTCGTAGCATAGTCAGATATGAAGCACTAGTGCTCATGATCTGTAATTGTAATGATACGTGAATTTTGTCAAGATCTGATGAGAATATAAGGATTGAGGGTATCAAGTTAAATTTTATTAAATATTAGATTCAAACAAAATTTATGTCTGGTTAGATTTAATTGAATCTGAACAGAGCTAAAAAGATCTTATGAGATTTGAATATATTCTCTAGGAGGTGAATGAAATTATACCATACCGTCGTAAAAGTTCCGTTACATAATACGCCAAACTTGCCAGTCGTAATGACGCATGGCTTCTGTGAGCGTAATATTATGAATGATATGCAGTCCTTTATTCTTTTTTCGGACTTTCCGTTACAGAACAGATACCATTGGGCTCTGTAAGCTGCCATCCCCACTTGAGAGCTCATGTCGGTTAAATTGTTACCGAATAAACTGAATATTAATACTTGAAAAAGAGCTGAACACACTGTTGCTGTATGTATTATTATAGGAGTGACAGATTCCGCATTCTGCAATGAAAGATATGTATAGTTTTTTATCGATTGACAGACGGCGAGGATTGGGCAGTCAAGTTCATATAAAAAAGATCAAAAAGATTTGACATTATAGAATGAATTGATCATAATATCAGGCTATGGTGCGTTAAGTTATTCAACATTTGTTCAGTCATCCAAAATTTTAATTTTTTGTAGATTGACAATCGAAATATATCCTAAAATATTATTTTCTTCAGTGATGAAATTTTATCATAATAGGTGCAATAATCCACGACTCTAGGCACGCAAGTAGGTGAGTTCCACTTACTAAGAATCGTAATCCAATGCAGGCAATGGCTATGCTAGGGACCAAGACTTCCAATAACAGTACTTTATTATAGATAATTTCCACTTTTTCGACGAATAAAATGAGAGCATTATGTTTTTTTATCTGTCTTTTTAAATCCGCGAAAATCTGTTCAGGAGATAATTCCTTCATCTCACAGCCCGATGTCGCATTATATTTGACTGCGATATTTTCAATGTTGCAACATAAAATTTCAAACTGTGCACATGTATGCATGATACATGTTGTAAAGAATATATCATAACATGCAGCGCTCATACCTATTTGCACAAGCATAACTATCTGAAAAAATTTTCTTATAAAACAAAGAAACTGGTCTTATTGGTCTTATAGTACCAATAGTTACCTCGCCATTAATAAATAGAGTATAAAGGTAAAACATGATAAATAAAAAATTAACAAAATGCATGTCAAAAGAAACAGACTAGTGAACAGACATTAATGAAATGCAATGTATATTTATCCAATGTACCAGCCCAATGAGAAGCTCTAACAATTTCTGAGCATTTATAAATTACTTTGGATAGAGAATGACTAGATTTAACATACCTCGTAAACATATAAGAATTCGTAAATGGTGTTTCATAGACAGGCATAGGATAGTAATTGAGCGTGAAAGGTAATTCTCTCTCTGTTTCCTTTGCAAAATAATGATCTATGGCGAATAATTTTATGAATTAGGGTTAAAGTCGTTTATTATAATGACCGTTGGGTCATTATTGGATAACCGGCTCATGTTTTTTTATAACAAAAATTTTTCAATTATCCGACACATTGCACCATAATGGTAGCCATTCAACTATACATATTACATAACTGTCACCTCAAAACAACTTGCAATATTACTCCCAATTGACATTACAAATCATTTATCAGCATTTTTTTCAGTGTAGTGTTTTTATTTATAATATCCATATTATATATTCGTGTATGATATTATAATTTCTGCTCGTAAAGTATATTAAGTTCCGAATTTTTTAGCTAAAAAATTTCCATAGTATGAATGCAATTTTGTTGAAAATCTTACTTAACGTTGGTCTATTTAGGTATATCATTCCAGTTGTCAAAATAATTGAAATATTTGCGATCACCACCTTCACGCCTATTTTGTCGTATTTCAGTATAATTTTCAAATGATCCGCACTATATGTTTTGTTCCAAAATGTTTGTTCACAGAATTCTATAGCTGATGAAACAATATCTTTTCGAATCAAGAATACAAGTGCTTTAATGAAAGATATGACTAGAACCGCTACTGAAATTACATTATCCAAAAATGCCTAGAAGAATGCATTGGTCAGGTGAAAAATTTTAGAAAAAAGGAGATAAAGAAAAATGCGCCGAATAAAAGAGCCAGTAGAAGGCACATAATTATTTTTACAAAATAGTTTATAAAACATGTTCTTACACCAAAATTCGTATTAAAGTTGAGGATTGCGTTTACGATTTCTGTTTCAAGTCCAATTATTATGGTGCAGAGAGTAAAGTATGAGAAGAAGAAGCTGAGCTTCTTATCAGTCGCAGAGTCACTGTACCACATACCTACAAAGTTGGATGCATTTTTTGCTATTTTGACCAAACGAAATTCTGGTTTCTTCCTGCCCATTATTGAACCCTCACGTGTAAGTTTCTGCAGAAACTTCTAACTTCACTTCAATTTAATTGTTCGTCTCACACAATGATAACGTCAACATATCACAATTTTAATCAATATTGATTCTTGGTTATCAAATTGAGTACAATTTTGCCGCAAAATAAATCCTCTTTAGCCAGATCCAATCGTTTGCGAAGTTAGTTTGTTACTGTGAGAAGCGATTCTTTTGTGAGGAAATATTGATAAATAATTTCACCATGTATGAACAACCTTGCATTATAAACATCGGTTTCAGGTTCAAATAATAGGTGCTGGTGAGTAGTGACACGGGACTTGTAATGCGGAAATAATGCTATGTCAGAAGTAACCGTGGATATTAATAAGTGAAATAAATATTGCAATTCACCCACTGTAGATTTCTGATGAAGATATAAATTTTGATTCATGCACAAACGTTAATAAACGATATTGATTCAGTTACTGAAGAACCGTATATGGTATGCAATTTTCTCAAAAATTTTATAACATACGTTAGAAGTCTTTATCGATTTATGTAGAAAAAATCAAAATCAACTGGTATATAACGTTGGTTTACTTAGGTATACTATTGCTGTCAATAAAACTAATATAATATTCACGAGCACCACCATCACGCCTTTTTTGTCGTATTTCAGTATAATTTTCAAATGATCCGCACTATATGTTCTATTCCAAAATGTGTGCTCACAAAATTCTATAGCTGATGAAACATAATTTTTTTGAATCAAGAATACATGTGATTTTATGAAAGATACCACTAACATCGCTACGGAAATTAGGTTATCTAATAATACCTGGAAGAATGCAATGGTCAGGAGTGAAGCTTTCGAAAAAAAGAAATAGAGAAAATTGAGCCGAATGAAAATGCTGGTAGAAGACGTTATTCATTCTATGCAAAAGTTCATAAACTATGTTCGTACACCTAAATCAGTTTTGAAGACCATTATGGAGTCTAGGATTTGAGTTTCGAGTCCGATAATTATGGAGCAGATAGCATAGTATTTGAAGAAGAAGCTGGGCTCCTGATCAGTCGCAGAGTCACTGTACCACACACCCACAAAGTTGGATGCAATTTTTCCTATTTTGACCAAGCGAAATCCTTGTCTCTTATTTCCCATTGTTGAACCCTCGCGTGCAAGTTTCTGCAGAAACTTCTAATTTCACTCAAATTTAATCGCTCGTCTGACGTTATTATATCGCAATTCTAATCTGATATCGATTCTCGGTTTCCAAATTGAGCGTGTACAATTTTTGCCGCAAAATGAATCCTCTTTAGCCTGACAGAATCACTTTCAAAGTGAGCTGGCTATTGCAAGAAGTACTCGCTTTGTGGGGAAATATTAATAAATAATTTCAGCATATATAAGCAACCTTGCATTATAAACATCGGTTCCAGGTTCAAATAATAGGTGTTGGTGAAAGGTGACATAGGACTCGTAGAGCGGAAATGATGCCATGTCAGAAGTATAACCTTGGATATGAACAAGTGCACTAGGTATTGCAATTCATTAACTGTAGATTTTCAATAAAAAAAATGAATTAAAATTTAGTTAAAAAACTGCATGCGAACTAGAGTGAAAAGCTAGTATAATATTAATTTTATTATCATAATATTACACATTAATAGTTACATCGCATCTTCGTCTGTTTTACTATCGCTGACTACAATTTTCAACTTTTAAGATTGTGACAACAAATGAGAGGTGCAATATTGTCCATGCTACTTAATTTCTGTCATTTGCAACTATCTAAGGACGCTATAATTTCGAAATGATCGTAAGCAAACCAAAATACATAAATGATATCATGTTTATGTTTTTTGTTATCAATATTTAGTATACATTTTCATCTTTAAATTGTTCAACCTATGAACAGTTTCAACTCATACATACCAATATATTTCAGTAAGCAGATCGTCCTTTTATTCGCTCATTGTTCGTAGCAGAGTCAGATACGAAGCACTAGTGCTTATGATCTGAAATTGTAACGGTACTTTAATTTAGCCTCGATTTGATGATAATGAAGAATAGTTAAGAGTATCAAGTTTAACTGGATTCGATCGGATCTAAGCATAGCTGGAAAGATCTTATCAGAACAGAATATTTTTCCTGCACAGTTAAATAAATTATACCATACCGATGCAAAAGTTTCGTTGCATAATACGCCAAACTTCCCAGTCGTCAAGATGCATGACTTCTGTGAGCGGAATATAATAAATAATATGCAGTCCGATATTCTTTTTTCGGCCTTTCTGTTGGAGAACAGATACCAGTTGGCTTTGAATGCTGCCATTCCGACTTTGAAGCTCATGTCCGTTATATTGTTACCAAATAAACTTAGTATGCATAATTGAAAAAAAGCTGTACACACTGTTCCTGTGTGTATTATAATAGGTACAAGTGATTCCGCATTCTGAAATGAAATGTATACTCAACTTTCGTAAGATCAAGAGACGGCAAGGAGTGGCCGCAAAGTCAAGAGTGGAAAAGGTCGAGAAAAATCTAACTTTATAACTGAAAACATTGGAAATTGATACTTATGTCAAGCTATAATGCGTGTACAGCTTTAAGAAGAAATAACGAGAACGTTAAACTATAATGAGAAGCTCGAATCTAATTTACGAATGACGGACCCGCGGAACAAAGAATCAGTCTGATTTCTTGTATACTTATATATATTAAAAATATATTTGTTTGAGCTTTTTTTTCTAGGAACAGTATACATTTTCTTTCTTTACTATCTAATTGACGTTACTGATAAATCATTCTTAATCTGAAAACATTATACGTATCATAACAGGTGCGATGATAATACTCTAATTCTTTACGTCTCTACTCTCTAAATTTGAATAAGTGGAATTTTCACTGATTATGAATCAGTGAAAATTCCACTGATTCAAATTTAGAGAGTAGACCTGCATGTGGGTAACTTTTACTTACCAAGAGTCGGAATCCAACAATGGCTATACCTAGGCTAGGAACCAAGACTTCAAATAATAGTATTCTATTACAAATAATTTCTACTTTTTCGACGAATGAAATCAGAGCATCATGTCTTTTAATCTGACTTTTTAAATCCGCAAAAATCTGTTTTGCAGATGATTCCCTTATCTCATAGTCTGATGTCGCATCATATTTCACTGCGATATTTTCAATGTTGTAACATATAATTTCAAACTGTGCACATGTATGCATTATACATGTTGTAAAGAAAATATCGTAACATGCAGTACTGCAACCGATTTGCACAACCAGAAATACCTTGAAACATTTTCTTATGAGTACAAAGATGTAATAATCTTTACCATGTCGATTAATAAAATAATTACATGGAAATAACATAATAAATGAACAATTAACATAGAGTACGTGAAATAAAAACAAATTAATAAAATTATATTCACGTGATGCATTGCATATTCATTAAACTTACCAGCCCCATGAGGCATTCAAACAATATACGAACATGTGTAAATAATTTCGAATAGAAAATTATAAGATTGAACATACCTCGTATACATAAAAGAATTCGTAAAATGGAGTTTCTTCGAAAGGCACACGATAATAATGAAGCGTGAAAGGTAATTCTCTCGATGTTTCATTTGCAAGATAATGATCTAGGGTGAATAATTTTATGTATTATGGTGGAAGTCTGTTATTGTTATGACAGTTGGGTCAAATTTTGACAACTGGTTCATGTTTTGACAAAAAAATATATTAACTATTCGATATAACGCATCACTGATGGTCACATGAACCCTCCTGTCTCTATTACCTCCAGTGACTTTTTTCTGTAGTGTTTTGTTAATCAATTTTCAAGTCCACTTGTAAAATAGTATGTTGCATTACAAGGGTTGAAACACAGCGATTGCAGCGAGTGTGTAGTTGGCTGCCCGAGCGAAGCGAGGGCTGCCAATCACACGAGTTGCATCAGCTGTGTTCCAATCCGAGAAATGCATATAATTTTTCATTGCACGTCATCGGAACTCTGAGTTTTGGTACCTGTAGAGCGAGGCGAGACAGCGAGTTTCTACCCGAGGGTCGAAACATTAAAAGTTTCGACCCTAGGGTCGAAAAAAACAGTCGAAACAAACAATTTTCGACCCTAGGGTCGAAACTTTTTTGTTTAGACCCTAGGGTTGGAACTCGCTGTTTCGCCCCGCTTTACAGGTACCGAAACTCAGAGTTTCGATCGACATGCAATGAAAATCATGGTTCATCGAGCTTCGATCGAGTTTACAAATATGAGATAGAACGAATTTCAGGCAGTAAACATGTTTTCTGCAGAAGGTATTAGATAAGATGATGGAAAGGTTGCGTAACTTTGTACGCCTTGTAGTGAATTATGAACTGTGAAATATAGCAGAAAAAGTATATCTATATTTTAAAGAGTTATGTAAATAATTCAGGGCGAACACTGTTATCGATTTCATGGTAAAGTGACATTTTAATAACGTTGCGACTGTAAACGCCTGAGGTGGTGTTCATAAATGCATTAGTGTCAATTATTGCATTATATCGTAATTGTACAAGCGAGGTTTGAAATGTTATTGCAAAAGAAAATCATGACAGTTCATTCGGGTGCATAAGAATCGTATATTTTCTGATGATTCTCGATCGCTCGTGTTTGTGTCGCACAAGTAGTTTTTAATTAATCAATTCAATTGATGAGATCGCTATACATACAAATGATGGGAACAACGTTGCGAAATCACTATTTTGTCAGATTTAAAGAACGCTCCGTTAAATTTCAATATTGATTCTTATTTTTGAATATTCAGAATAATGTTTCACCGATTTTGAAAATTTGATGGATGTCGCGTTCCAATGCGCTCGGGAAACTACAAGGCTCAAATTAAAGTTACATGGTGATTTTTAATAAGACATTATGATAAAATGACGATATTTTTTACTATTCCTATAACCAAATTCTGAACTCTTATGTTTTTTTTAATGGAAAAGGGCAAACCAATTATTTTTTATTGGAAATCTCTTTGAAAATATAGAATTCATATATATGATAGCCGTGTACGGAGCACGAAACATATTATATATATGATTTGCATATAGTCCATGGTCCACTTCTCAAGCAATATCATTTGAATAAAAATATGAAGCTTCATTATCAATATAAAAAACAAAAAATGTTTATTGTAAAGGTTATACCATTCTTCTCAGTTCGAAACACAAAATAATAATTCGAATATATCTCTTCCAAAGGGTCACGTATAAAGAATTTTTGATAAATCGTGTATACCTTCAAAACTACTAACGTTCATACTATACAATTTTTCAAAGAATTTTTTAGCTGGTGAAAATTTTTAAGTTTTTTGAAAAAATTAAAGGTAAATTTTTTAAATTGCTTGAGAAGTCATGGCATGCCCATTAACTGTAATGAAAACAAAACCCTTATGATTGGTGATCACCAAGTTATGATCTGAATCAACAAAATACTATAATTTTCGGGAAATAATTATTAGACATTTTTTAGTTCATATTTTGATAAACGGGGCAAGCGTGAAATTACCATTTTAATATTTTCATTGAAATAAATATCTCTCATATCACTTTTAAACAGGTTTATAATGACATATGCAAAATTATTATACATTATATCACATTAAAACTATAGTTATGAACATGATTCACTATATGTCGAAAAAATAATTAGTTGCAAATTTATCACGCAGTATAAAATGTGACGCCATGGCATCTTAGAATAAATATTATGGGGGAAAAATGGTAAATCTACGAAATAACACAAATTGTTCGAAATATTTTCCCATGTTCTACGGAGAACAAATAATTTCTCTGTGAAAAGTTTCATTACGATTCGCCAATAATTATATTGATTTGAAATATATAGAACTATTTCAACCTAATGAAGGGAGCGTAGAAGAGAAAAAAGTACACCTTAAGACATGAAATATGTCACGACATGAATCTTCCATTTGGTACATATCACGTATGTATAAGCATATAGATTGAATAGATACGTATAATAATGATATATAATGAATATGAATATACTGATATTCATGTAGAGTTAAAATGTAGCAAGGTTAACGTCGTAGCTAGTCATGATTATAATAGAACATTGTGGGGCAATGAAAAAACGCGCTATTATAGTAAGACAACTGCATTCTTTGAAAATTATGAACGAATACGAAACTTGGGAAAAAAACTGTCTACATGATTAGTAATTTATTTTAATTTATCGATCTCGAATTCAATTTCCAACAAGATTTAGTCTTAATTGTTATACATGAACTCAATAATTTAAATTCAGTCACAAGAGAGTACTACTGAAACTGTAACGAGCGATTTATAATGCTTTGCCAGGTTTTTGACGATATGATATGTCTATAAAAGTACTTTATATTACTTTTGAATAATAGCTACTATTCAAATTCAAAGAAATTTAGAGCTTAATATAACCTCCAAAACCATTTCCGGCGATAGCGAAGGTTTTCTGATGTTACGTTGAAAAATAAAAAAGACAGCAGTATTTCATTTGCTGGATAGAACATTTCTTTAAAAAAATACAAAACTTGTAGATCAATATTGTAAGAGAAAAACGCCTTACATTATCATTCTCATATCAAAAAGAAGTGTCACTTTTATCGTGAGATCGGTTTACAAGTTTTGCTTTTTCTAATCGGAAATCCTGTACCGAGGAGATAAAATTCCTGCCGGAAGTACCAATGTTGGGAAGATGAGATAATATACCAACTTTCATTCGTAATATCTTTCATAAATGTCTAGTTTCCAACATGCAAAATATAATACATTTCAAAAATTATCTTCAAAAAGTTGTAAAAGTACGCAATATGAAAGTTTGATTGCCAAAATTTTTGTCCTGTTGCAAATGCCGTGTCATTCAAACAATTATCATCTACATCAGGACAACCTATTGACAGTTTCAGTAGTATCTCTATATGTATTCGTTCAATGCTAACAAAGATCCCTATTTTTCGGCTGTCTGTTAAATATATTTGCTTGGCTATTACCAGTAAATGGATGAAATGATATGTACAACATTGACAGATTCAAACTCTTATGCACTGAAAGAAATGCTTGGATGTAAAAACCAAAGGTTTGGATGTCACAACCAAAAAATTTTGATGAATACGAATTACTGTAACCTTTGGTTGAGACATCCAAAGTTAATGGACAATAGTATTTTTGATGTAGCAAGTAAAGTTTCATGGTTACTAGAGCTAAAGGCGCTTTGGAAGTGGGGCCGCAATCGCTTTGGATGTGAGAACCAAATCATTGGATGCTGTTTTTTGGACGAAAGAACCAAATAATCTAGTTTTCACTTTTATACTTTTGGGAATTCACTTTGGATCTCCTATCTCAAGCATATGGTGAGGTATAAAAAGATTTTCACAACTTTATTTATGAATTTTTCATCGCAGATTTATCGTTTCTACAAAAAATTGCCCGTATAATAGTACATTGTGTAACAAGTGCGGTTTTACACACTGTGGTGTGTAATATAATATAAATATATACACGTCTATATTTTTCGTGATGATGCACGAAGGCACAATTTTTGATGTGACAAAATCCTCCGCGAATGTGAAAAATCGCGCTTTCTGTGCACACCCACTTCACTTACCGATTTTTTGCGCGGATATATATGAAAAAATTACGGAATAATCAACCTGCTGTCGTGCAAATGCGCAGCATCAACGTCAACTGGGTAAGGCAAGTAACATCTGGTTGTCACTGTTATTGCCGAAAGGTGCAACATCTAAACTTTGTTCTTCACAAGCAAATGTAGGGAACCAAACCGATTAAGTCGTAACAAAGCAACAAAATCGGAATGTCACCACCATTCCGGAAGAATGCAGCATCTAAACCTTGGTTCTCAGGTCCAAATGTCCAGAACTATCAGCTTTAGCCAGAAAAACAAAATGCTAAAAGATCTGGCATACAGATATTGAGGTCTCATTACAAAAATGTCTATGTGCTTGGGAACTAAACAAGTTACATCATACACTGAGAGAAATTTCGCTGTAAAAATTAGGATTTCAAAAGAACAATTTACTGTTTTTAACAGTAACTTAGGGACAGATCAAGCCAAACGTGTAATTTACTGTTTTCACAGTAAATATACAATTTCTCAACAGAGACTTTTCTACCCTTAAATTGATCTTTGCGGGACAACTTATTTTCCTGTTTTTTAACAGTAAAATTTCCATCGTAGTACATGGGAAACTGTTCACCGTCGATGACTGAAGTTTTCCGTGTCGGTACAACGAATTTTACTGTTTCTCAACAGGAA
>JABFQM010001796.1:0-18605 GCA_022816865.1 Zelostemma sp. ZL-2020
TAGTATGCGTAACTAGGGGAGAAACAACGAAATCACGAGTGTGATATCAGCCCTCGCTTCGCTCGGGCAGCTAACTTCACACTCGTGAAATCGTTGTTTTTCTCCCCGAGTTACGCAATATACTATTACTTCTCTTTTGCTTTGCTTTTCGAAAAAAGTAAATCGCATACTGAACTTTAGCAATTTTTAAATTAAATTTCATCACTTTCAACAGCCAATTTAGCGATTCTAAGGTAAAATGCTGACATTTTGTTCTTCCTCAGCTTCCAGACCAAAAACAAATGTCGCCAAATATTTATTCTCGTTTTTGAGAGAAAAAACGGAGATTTTCAGCGTGAAAAATAATTTTGAAACTTGAAATTACGTACGAAAGTTCATTTTATTTGCGCAATATTTTTATCAAAAAACGTAAAACTCTTTCCTACTGTTGCATCGTTGAAACGCTTTCTGTAACGGAGACGCGTATCGTTGTTTCAGCAAAGTTCCCGGATAAAATCGATAACGCGGAACACCGCGCTCGTCGTGTAATTGCTCTTCCAAATGTTTGAAATGTTAAACCATACTGGGATACTGCAAATGACGCTCGGTAGAGTAATCTCACTCGATCCCGATTAACTTGATCTCGATTAAGAGTCTCCTCCCCCAGTTTTATGACGAACTTTACGGCTTCTTTCGTGCAGAAACGTTCGAATCCTAAATAAGAATTCCTCGGAGTGAAATTTCACTCCGAAATTAAAGTTTAAAACACCTCGAAGATGAATGCTGCAAAAACGACGCAATGATGACTGAAAGCTCCCGAGCACGGAATTATTAATGATAACAATATTCCGCAAAAACTTGACGAAGTTTTTGCATCCGGCCCGCTGTTTTATGATCTTGGAATAGCGATTCATTTCCGCGCGATAAATGTCAAAGTTTGCGGCATTCGTTTGATCGACGTCTCATTTACTCGCGGTCCCATTTACGGTCTTCGAGATGAATAGACATTTCGCGGAAGTGGAAATCGAATGGCCAATTCCGGAGCGAAGAATACGTCTCGTCACAATGCATGCACTTTTCTGACACTGAGGGAGCAGCTCATTTCCATAACGATATCCACGTGGGAGTGGATTTTCGTGTCGGTTCTTCGTGTTTGGACTAATGTCGAACGACGTTTTCTCTCCGCGAATGTCTGTGCTAACGAACCTGCGCACACTCTCGAAAATTGCTAATTTGGGTCTTCTAACGTTGCACATTCGGCGCTCGCGATGCGGAAATTTGTCCCACTTATCGTTATTCTTCCCCTGCAAATCTCACTCGAAGAAATTTACCTTGAATGTAGAGTGCCAAAATTAACCCCAAAAGAGTGGGAATCCACTCTGAATAATTTTGAGTGATCAAAGTTTTTATGAACCGACTTGCAAGTCCGCAGAAATTACAATCGACCGGTGGCTTTCAGTGAATCGGAACAATTTATTATTCTACCGCTGAAAGGGTAAACTTAGTTTGCTGCATCAGTCACGCGAAAACGCTCATCGCGGTCCAAAATTATCATTCGTACAATGATCTCGGTTCTGCCCTCTTTACGAAAGGCGAATTTTCCGCTCGGCAAAGATTCATAATTTGTGTGCAATTGACAACGTTTTTTGAGCCAATCGTAAAATTTTCTACGAATGCGATAGCGGTGACTTTGATTAATTTAATTACCAAACAAATTTGTGAGATGTAATTAATTTTTCCTTGGGTTTCTAGTTTTTCGCACTGACGAATGCGACTTTAATTACTTCAATTAACAAACAAATTTGTGAACTGTAATTTATTTTTCGTGGAGTAACTGGTTTTTTGCACTCCATTTATTCTTACTTTGCTCTTTGAAGCGTGTTTTAATCATCTGAAATGCAGTTTCTTAACGAACATTACGAAGTGACTCGAATTCCGGTTTTTACTCGCTGGGAATCTGGAATTGCTGTATAGAATTAGTAATTGTTATTTTACATCTCGCTCTTTATCTTCATTTATTCACGAGTTTATTACTGCAATTGCGAAAAGACAGCGCTACAAATTGAGAATAATTTTTTCGTTGAACAATACAAAATGGGAATAATTCTCTTAAAAAAATGATTCAACGCAGCAAAGATCGATGCAATGAATTTAAAATTGCAACATCGAAATCCTTAGTTTCGGCGGAAAATTGCAGGGAACAAGTTTATCCGCGTCGTGATATTTTGGTACCGACCGTACGAACTTTCTCTGTTATCTACCGAAGTTGAAAAGAGCACTGATTTATCAACATTTCGAGCTTTTCAGAGAGCTTGCGAAATTGTTTAAAAGATGTCTCAACGCGACAAACTACCTTAATTTTCCCTTCCGGAGAATGATGACCCAATTATCCAATTTTCTATCGCTGTATAATTCATGCAGCGAACGAATTATTAACGCGCAAAAACAGGGCATAATCACACTATTTTTCATGTAAATTTTCTTCTGTTTCAGGTAAGTCATCTTTGCGTAATTGGCAGTACTCGACTCGTTAAAAATCGGTGAGTGAATAAAAGACAAGAACGAGCGTTCTCGAGGCGCGGAAAATTGTGCAGCAAAACTCCGATAAATTTATTGACATGTCGTTATTTATCGAACTTGTTGTTATTTGTACAATATGTTTGAATAATTGCCTCGTTCATCGTGTTTTTATTGGAAATTTCCATCGACAATTCATTACGTGCCCGTAAATATTCGCGAGTTCTATCGAAGCGTGAAAAAATCGGCCCAAATTACGTCCGGTGCAAATAAAACCGTGGCCGAGATTCCTCAAATGCTTCGTTCGCCTTGTAAATCGCTTGAAATATTGACAAACCTTTAAACATTCGCGCTGTATTCGTCGTGATTAATTCCGATCTCGTGTTCGCCAACTACGCGTGGAAGAAAAACGGGGTGTCGTGTTAAGAATGATCTAGGGCTCCCAAAACGCACCAAAAAGCCGACACATTCGCTAAGAGAATAGATTTCATCTCGCTCCGTTTTTCTGGAATTCCGAGTTATTTCCGTCTCGGATTCGTCGGGGATTTTTCATCCTCGGCACTTTTTATTCTCGCATTTCCAAAAATCTTTTCGGTCGCGTCCTTCCCACATTTTATCGCGACGTTTCGAGTATCACGTGGAGTTAATAATATCGTGCACTGATTCTCGTCACCCTCTTGTATTTTTGCCAAAGCAAATTCTACCGGCTCTGGCATTTCCGCCCGCTGCACTTTTAGAAACTCATCGTTTCAGAAAACTCGATCGATTTACGTTCGATCTTTTTCCTGTTTGCTGGGACAAACTAATTTTTGTTTTGTTTCGGGAAAATGGGGCTGGTTTTTCTTGAAAGAAAAATTCTCAATTAGATCGAAAACTTTAATTAATTTGCACTTCGGAAAAGCGGGAAAAAGGAAAAAAAAGTTTTTCCATCGAGGAAGTGTAGTGCGAAAATGAATTTTCCGATGAAGAAGAAAGAAAATTGGTGAAATTTGGAGGAAGGGAAAACAAAATCGGAGAATCCAGGTTTTATTCGATAGACAATTGGAGGTACTTCATTATGAGCTCTGTTACATTGAAACGTGAAGTAGAAGTAATGACACTTAATGACACTGAATGGCACTGAACCAAGCGTCGTTTGACGCGCATATTTGACGACTGATACTCGGGAAACGTAAGTAGGCACTCGAGTCATTTAATCCGTATCAGTTAACGTTACTCTGATTCTCTTCCACCGGAAATAATTCAAGTCTCCGGAAATCGATCTTCTCGTTCATAACGAAAACAAAACATCGAAAATACGTGCTTTTTTAATTAGGATTTACGATGGAAGACGTTACATCCGAAACCCTTTCATTAAGGGAAGGTTAATTACCCGAGAATTTCGTTGGTCGCGGTCCAGAACGACGGATTCAGATGTCTTGATTCATTTCCGATACGAGAACTCAATTTTAAACGTTCCGCATTTCCGGAACGATTTTTTAACTGATAATGATGTTTTCCTCGGGCGCTATTTATCTGATTTATCTTGGAAAATGCCGAGAAGTTTCGCTGTTATTTTTTAAAGCGACGATAAAAACTCGGGGGCGGTATTTCACAGTTAAAAGAGGGAAGAACAGAGATTTGTGGGACGCAAAGAAAATACGAGTTGAATGAAATCGGCGTAACTTACCTGGCGCGCAAGTGCATCTCGTAAGAAATGAAAGAGGGAAAACCGCGGCAAAATAAAATACTCCACGAATACAAATACTTGAGAAAAGCACGGCTGTTCAAAATAATCCGAGTTGCTCTATAAATATACAATACGACATTCAGTCCCGTGCGACGCGTCGCGATGTTCAGATGTACATACCGATTTTCCAATCCCGTTTAAACATCGCTGCTCGGGAGCCTCTTTTCCCGTTCAAGTGTCATCGTTTCGGGCTGAACTTTGACCCTCGAGCTTCGCCAGTGATGAATGAACGCGGCCACAGTTTTGTCATTCGGAAAAGCGATCGATTCGACGGGGAAAATCGCTGTTTTCGGCTGTGAAAAATGTTTCGGGATTGGCCGGTATTTTCGGGGCGAAAATGTCGAGTTTAGCTTCGAGGTTTCGCTGAAAATTCAGTCATGGAAAGGCTGAGTGCCGCCGAGGCTTTGCGCAGAAAAGACAGACGAAGGAGAAGAGTTTGGACCGTGGTCGGACACGAGCTTCGGTGAGTGACGGGGAAAATATGAAAATCGAGGGAAATGTAGACTTTGCGTCTTTGGGAAAAAGACAACCTTTCGTTGTTTACTTTGAAAAAGCGTTTGCGACGGAAATAAACATTTGAATCGAACAATTCGTCGGTTGGTAAGCGAGAAACCTCTCGCGAATTCAGGAATTTTTGATCCGGAGTCGCCACCTTCCGGACAGAGCTCGGACGTTTTGTTGTGCTTGGGTAGTTATCGGTAAATGTAATTATTTTCGAAAGATTTGGCCGATTTTCGATTCGATTTGCTTTTCCGCGGTGAAGGCTATCTCGATGTTCCCGATGAAACATTGTTCCTGGCCTAATTTTGACAATGAAAAATAAACACGCTCTTCTTTTAACGACCTTCTTTTCATTCGCAGCGCGTTCATCGATAAATTTCACTTAATTACCTTTGACAGTGTTTTACTCCGACCTTTATACGATCTGATGTTCGTATTTTTGAAACAGTTTTAACCGGCAAAGCGTAATTATTCACCTCGTTCATATTCCAACTCGTAAAAAGGAGAGTACGTGAACATTATTCAATTACAGCAATTTTAATGCGGTACTTTACGTTTGAAATTCCTCGCTTTACAGAAAAACTCGATTACGCTTCTCTTTACGGCTTTATCGAACCTTTTCTTGTACCTTCATTACGCCCTTATCGACCCTTATGTTCCGAGTGTAATTTTACACGTGTAAAGTCAGATGGAACGTGTGTGTGTGTGTGCGATATTGAAAACTTTTCGCTCGGGTTCTCGTTTGAGCACATTTAGAACATTTCGGAGCGAGATTGAATTGCTCCTGTCCGGAATTCAACTAAATGGAATTCTTGTAAATTCCCGTTACGTTGAATGCGCATTGTACAGGGTGCAGACACTTTGGATGATTACAATGTCATTTCATCGAAAGTCCAGTCACATTGTTCGTTGATACTTTTCATTTAACGGAAGAGTTCGATTCACAATGTTTTGGATCAAGACAATTGTGATTCCGCAACAAATTTAAGGGGTTGCACGCTTTGAGAATTTTTTTTTCGTACCTGAAATGCATCTTTGAATACAAAACGAAATGTTATTTAATAGTACAGGTATCGAACTACACATTTGAATTTTTTTGTTGAAATAGATTGAAATAAGGGCGAGATACAGCAAATCTCCGAAATTTTTCAGATGAGAAGATCTTGAGTTATCGTGTGCACCGAAAAAAAAAATTTCGGAGATTTGCTGTATCTCGCCCTTTTTTAAATCTGTTTTAACAAAAAAAATTGAAATGTGTAGTTCGATACTTGTACTATTAAATGACATTTCGTTTTGTATTCAAATATGAATTTTAAGGATGAAAAAATTTTTTGAATTTGGCTCACTACATCTGTATGTAACCCCTTAGGGTGAAATGATGAGAAGTTTTTTAAAATTAACAATCGTGATATCGGGAATCCAGTTACGATGAAAAAAAGTTAGTTGTACATAATTTACATAGCAGTTGAAGTAGTCTATAAAAAACTATGAAAAACATGGGAAAATAACGAGGTGGTTCGTGAATAAAACTTTGTGCGCTTTTTATTATATTTGTCGCAGAACTTTTCACTTTTAATAGGAATTGTGCAGATTAATACAATGTCATTTTATCCAAAATCCAGTCAATTTATTTGAGGATGCATGAATTCGACCGAAAAGTTAAATTAACAAAGTTTAAAATTACAAGGAAATTGTTAGTTTGTAGCAAAAGTTATGACGTTTTTTTCAATTGGCAATCGTGATATCGTGAATTGAATTACAATTGATAAAAGGAACTTTAATATAATTTACACAACAATTGAAGTAGTTGAATATCAAAAAACGTTTTCATTGAAACGAATGAAAATTTACAAAAAAAATCGCAGGAAATTAACAAGGTGATTCGCGAATGAAACTTTCCGTTCTTTTTATTGAATTCAAAGCAGAAATTTCCACGTTCAATAGGGATTGCATAAAATACCACAATGCCATTTTTTCAAAACTCCAATCAATTCATCGAGTGATCGAAAAATAAAACCTTAAAAAACCCCAATACAATTTTATCGTGGCTTGTAAAAAAATTCTCGCGAATTTACAATCGTAAAGCAAATAGAAATGAAACCATTCTTTCATAAAAAAACTTTTCTCCGACCCCCATAAAATGTGAAATAAAAAGAGTGCGCTGTAAATTAAAAAAATGTCATCGAAACAAAAGCTTGTTCACGCTTTCCATGAAATTCGCGATGGAAATGTTTGACAGCGGCGATGACGATATTACGCAAAGCCAGGCACGGACAAATCACTGACCAATTTGATTTTCAAGTGTCCCGTATCACCCCGAAACACCGTATCAAACGTGGCGCGAGACGGAGAAACTCCTCGGCGTGAGAAAGAGCATGCTCGGAGCTGTACGGTGTAGTTTGCAGCGCAGCTCGTGAACGTTCAGTCCCAGAACACGCGCTGTCCCGGTCGGTCGGCTCTTCCTGTGCTCGTTTAATGTCGCGACAACCGATAATTATAGTGGACCTGTCGTTGTCGTTTCTGCACTCGTCGCTACGAAAATAGACGCTCTTTTCTCGAACGAAGCAGCGATATGTTTCCGAGAATTTTTCGTTTCTGTGAGTGCTCGGTGAAGTGCGAAATTCCTATTGGATTCTTACCCCTTTATACTCCGGGTAAGAATACGAAAAAAAAGTGAACCCGCGAGATTATTTCTCGATCGCTGAATCTTTGACGTTCGGAGCCCTGGAAATGTTTAATCTCGAAACCAAACCTTATCGTTGCGAATAAATATTTGTTCTATTCGAGACCTTTTTCGCTGGGGATAAATCTTGGAGTACGAATGCGTTTTGTCGATTCTCGGCGGCGCATAAACCGCGCAATCCGTTTGGGAATAAAAAGCAAAAAGAGAATCAGACCAACTGTGCAAACACGTTTGTATCTCGGGGCAAACACGCGTTTATGTATTTTTGCAAATGTCATCCTCAGTACTTGTTAGCCGGGGACTTGGAAGCGATTTTTCTCGGTTAACGTACCTTTTTTTCTTCGCTACAAAACTGAGCCGAGTGTTTTTATTAACGACGTTTTTTGCTCTCCGGGTCGTCGGATTTTTAGCTCCATGCATCTTCCCGCGTCGAGCAGATTTATTCTCGTTCAAATCGGAGAGGACGCGAAGCTTGAAAAACATGTCGCCGCGCAAATATAAGGAGTCTTTAATTCTACTATTTTAAGTTAATCATGCAGTCGAGCGAAGGACGCGCAGCGCAGGATATTGCGTTATTAACATCGCAAGCATGTTTCCCACGGACATTGATGAGGCAATATCAACGAAAATTACGAGGAGCACACGTTGCCGACGAGTCAATTCCCCAGAAACACGGTCCTGAATCTTGAAAGATCCGTGAGCGTATTTTCGGTTACACGAAAGCGACACATTAGCAAATTGCAATTTCGAGCCTTTGAAGCTCCGGAATTTTCGCTCGCGTGGAAGTTTTAATTTAATGGCTTTTTTCGCGAGGAAATGAAAATATTGGAGCTTTCGTTAATCAAGAATATCAATCGCACATCGAGCGACTTTCTTGACTCGCTGCCTGCGAAATTTACGTCCTCCGCGAGAGCCAGTTTTTATTAAGAGATAAAACTCGCTACCAAAAAAGGTCACGGCCAAGGGAATATTCCAAAATCGAGGCCGGCGAGCGTCCATCTTTTTGCCGATAATTCAGCCAGGAATTATTCGACGCGACGATCGAATTTCGGCAAATTAGGGCAAAAACCGTGGCGCGTTCGTCCAAAAGTTCGAAAGCGATCAAGGAGTGATCGCTTGAAATTTCACCGGAGAATCCAATTTTCCGGAAAAATACAATACGCGGAATCGCTTTTATCCTCTCGCTAATCGAATATCGTCCATTCCATTCTGACTTTGACGCTGCAAAGAATTAATTTGCGGTGGCAATGTTTTTAATCCGCGAAACCACAAACTACAGCCCCGGAGAAATGGCAATTTTCGGCGCGGGAATCACGGGTCAATCAAGCTGATTGTTCGACCTTTATTTTTTTGCTGAAAAAAGGAAATCACACGGATTCGTTTTATTTATTTACGACTACGGGTTTAACGTCGCAGTTTCGTAGTGCATTTTTTGCGACAGGGAAAAACGGATTTCGTGCAAAAGCGGTCGAGGACACGGAGGTGATCGAACCGAAGGCACGGGATTTCAATGGCGCTTTCGCGATTGTTAAGGAGACGTGGGAAATTGCTTCGTTAACACTCGAACTACGCGACGTTTCCGAACTTTCGAAGAATAACGAGGATTTATCTTGGAGTCGAAGATGAGAGGATTAATCCTGATCTTCATTGTCGCTTTCGAAACTAGACCGACTTGATCGTAATTAGACGCATCTTAACAGAAATTGACGATGCCCTCGCATTGAATTTTTCATCGGCGAAAAAAGCTCGGAATAAAGAAATTAATCGAGGTTATTTTTCCGCCTTTTTCGTCGAATAATTTTCCGGTAATGCTCACGTCGGTGGGCATAAATTTCCACTTGGAATACTCGGCATAATGTCGCTTTCCCATTCAGTTTCGTCGTTTGTTCCATCGCAATTTCGGCTTCGTTTCCCAGGATTGATGTAGAGTTAAAAAATCGTACGTCGATGAGTTTCATATAACTCAAATTTTAATGATTACTGTTTTGTTTGGAAGAATCTTCGATTCTCTCGAACGAAAAGCACAATTATGAAATAATTCGATGACGAGTATAAGGTTTCAATTTGTCGGAAAATCGAAGCGGCTGCATTGAAATTGGAGATTTTTCGGCTACGTTTTTTCCCTTAATTTATATCATCAGCGAAAAACATTCCCTGCCGCAGTGTATATACAAATTACCCGCAATTTCCGAACGAAAGAGCCCGCATGTTTAATTGTTCAGAAAAACGTTTTCTTTTTATTCCGGTAGAACGAAGCGAATTATGCAACGTGCTTTTGACACAATTTTTTCTTCAATTAACTATCGATTTTATCTTCGTAGAAATAGAGTTGTCGGAGTTTTCTCAACCGGCAACTCACAATTCGATGATCGTTTCTGTCGTTTCGTAAAAATGCTTGCATGAGCATTCGCATTTCTTATTTCTGAAGCGAGTTCTCGTAAGAAAAAGATTGTTTTCTTAATCAAATCGCGTCTAGCCTTCGGCGCTTAAAAATTCTCCGGGAACTTGATTTCTGTCTTCCGTCCAATTTTTCATGCTCTCAAACGGTCTAAATTTCCGAGTCGTTTTGTCATCGATTTTACGAACGGTTGACAACAATGCAGATAAAAAAGTTTGAGTTGGAAATTACGGTAATCAAACTTTTGTGTCTGCAAGATCTATTCTGAAGGTGAAAGATAACAATTACAATTTACGCGGATCTTTCGTGACACTGAATGCTTTGTTCAGCATCGCGAACAAACTTGAGAAAATTCAGAACGAATTTAGATATTTAGATAAAACTTGGAAGGTTTTCTTTGTCTTTGTAAAACGCACATTTCTATGGTGGAAATGTTCTTGCTCTACGACGTCTCAGGCCGTTACATTTTTTATACCATCGAGTTTTGGCGGAAAGAACAGTTCTTGGAATAGACCCAGCAGATAGACTATTTCACCCTCGATTGTTCCTCGTCTGCTTTCACGGAAACAAAGAAAAATGAAAGGGAATCACTCATTCCATTTCGCTTTTGAATAAATAAATCTAGGGTATCTTGATAAGTTGTTTACTAGACTATTCTGCTCGAAGATAAGGAGAATTTACTGCGACGATTACACGCTTTATCGATTTCTATCTCGCAATTTTCAATGCTGCTTCACACGATCGACTTTTTCATACATTTTCCATTTTATTGCGCCCTTTCTTTCCTTGTTTGTTCAATAATTTATTATCACCATCCAGCAAAATGCTCGTTGTTATTCCAAACCTCAATTGCCAGGAAAACGCGAGATTTGTTGTCAGTTTCTCGGGGGCCAAAACTTATGGGAGAAATTACTTTAAAGTTCTCGTAAATTCGATGACCCGAGTTCTTTGATATTCTCATTCACGACCGTTGCGTCGGGGGAATCGAACTACCGGAAGAAAGAAGTAGATTTAAATAATTCATGGCTGCTTTGAGCTCGACGAGGATCATAATCAGGATGGAAAATGACGAGTGCGCGACTGACTTTATCACTTTTTGCACTTTGCTGCTCGTTGCAATAAAAATTCTTATTCAAAAGTTTTACTTTCGTTTTAATTAAAAGGATCTTTTTTAAATATGAACTTTGCTCCGCATCAAAATTCAAGCGACGCGATTCGTAGGTGAGTAATGATTGGCGGATCTGGAATTATGATTAAATTTTGATGAAGACATTCGTGCAGCCAAAGTTTCCGTGAAGTTTATTCGCTGTACAAGACCCAAAGTACTCGGAGTTTAGAGCTAATGCTTGCTTGTTTCGAAATAAACGAGCGTGAAACCTGAAACGTAAATGTTGAGTTGAAGATTTGATGAAGTCGCTCGTAAATTGGACCCGCACTTTTGACGTTTCGCTCCTAATCGTCGTGGCATTTCGCAGAACTCGAGTGCAAAGGTTCACCTGCATTTTTCGTCCATTTTTAGCAACGCGATTGGATGAAAGCAATAAAAATGCAAATTCTTTCTGCGAAAGCGCGCTTTTCTGTGCTTCGAGGTTTCGACGATTTCGAAGGCAAATCCGAGTTTTTCCGCGTCATTTGCTATTTTTGCTGTTCGAATTTTGCTTGCTCTTGGGCGTAAATAAGCGTCGGGATCATCCCGTTTTCACGACAAATTGACCAAATCCTCAGCGCCGCTTAATTAATTTATCACGCTTTTGCCATTATTTTTCATTGTATTTTCATCCCTGATGAGTTGGGGAAATGAATGAGCCACTCAAAATGAGAGCAGCTTTTCGAAGCTTTCGGGCAGTGGCATTTTTTCGACGTACCTCGCTACATCAATCATTTAATTACCACGCTCGACTTTGCGCTCTCCGCGATGTAATTAATTTTTTGACGCTCTCGTTTTTCGAAATTTCCTTGCTTTCTCATTAATTTGCTGAAACTAACGCGTCGGTGAATTTAGATTTCGCACGAAAATGGCCATTTTCATAACATCGTTGCGCCAAGAGCCCAAAGGGCGCTAGCCTATTGCGAGCGAGAGAGTAAAAACTTGATTCCCGCCGCAAAAAACCGGATTTTAAATCGAGGAATGCCTCAAGCTCGCAGCGATTCCAACTCGCCGAACGTTCCTTCACATCGGCGGCGAAAAAACTCGGGATAAGGCTTCCAACTCTGATTAAAAACAAACATGAAAATCTTGGGAAGCTTTCGAAAATCTGTCCTTCGGGCGTCTGAAAACCGGAAATGCGAACAGCCGAAATATCGAATTTCCCTTTTAATACACTCTTCCGTTTGCTCTGCTTCGGGCGTTCGAAATGTCCGCTCTGTCGTTGGAAATTTCCAACTTTGAATGGACTTTTGAAACTGCGACGTCGGTATAAAGTGATTCGCGGTTGAAAAATCGTTCCATTTCCAAAGAGCCTTTTCGCAGCAGAAGGTTTTTGCACGTTCTTGAACTCGAAACAAAGAAAGTTTCTTCTGCAATCGAAACTGTTATTTATCTCGCGATCCGCGAATCAAGAGCGTCCAATATAGACTTAATCTCGATTTTCTCCGTTTTCCTTTCGTCGACGTCTTTGGGTGTCTGATTTTCCCCGGAGGAAATATCGGTCATTTCGAAAGCGGAAGCTGCAGTCGATCGATAAAAAAGTAATTCCGTAAACTGTCTAATTTTTTAGGAAAGCTGTTCCATTACATTTTTCCTCATTAAATCGCGGCAGATTTTATTCAGTTATGCCATCTGCGGTCGAGAACTCAACTTGTCTTTTATGACCACATTGACGTCATTCGATGGCCGATTCGAACAGCAATTTAACTCAGTTAGATCAACTTTCTATGCATTTCAATGATTTCCTCGATTTGCCGCGCGTAATTGGCGGATTAGTCTCATCGATTTAGTTTTCACTCCAAAGTACTCGATACTTGTGAACAGTCGAGATAAAACGAACCCCGAGAGACGAAACAGTTTCTCTTTCAAACGGATTTTATCCACATTCAACAGAAGTCAAGTTTTTATTCATTTTTTATTCTTTCCGGGATGAAATTTCACTCCAAGGAATTAAGAGAGAAGTTTGCTCTTTTTAAACATTGCATTGTTCGCTTTTAAAGTGCGTGGGAATGGTGTTAATGCACCTCGCTTCGATAATTAAGTGTATATCTCACGGGCTGAACATAATTTTCTTCCGTTGCTCGCAGTTGTGCGGAATCGTCCACCGCAGAATGAAATTACACCCATTCGGAAGAGCGAATCCCTTGTACCGCAAAAAAGAGGAAAAATTCGAAAACTTTTTTTTTCATCATACATTTAATTTTTCACCTCGCTATCTCGCTTCCAATTCTATCTTCACACGACTCGCATTCCGGCACGTTTTTTCATTCCCTTCTCTTCTATTTTTTTCCCAACTGTTTTCGCAATCAAAACACGAACTTGGCGTTATCGAGAGATGAAAAAGTTCATTATGCACAAAAGATTTTTACACTTTCGAACTTTTGAAAGTTGTTCAAAAAGCCCACTCGCTGGTTCGTTATTAGTTACTCAATTAATTGTGCACCGCATCAGCTTTATAATTATCATAAAAGCATCGTAGGAATTTGTCTAGTGACTTGGTTTTAATTGCGTTTCGAGGCTTCGTGATGCTTCGTTGAATCGTTTAATTAGCGCAGAAAACAACAGCGAATATTTCAAAGAGAATTATAGTTTCATTCCGAGTTTGGAATGTTGAATGTGAAGGATATTCTTTCTTGTTCTGAAACAATATCGTTATCGAAGCAACAGGTTAGTTATCAATTTACAATCTTGATCCCGATGTCCAAGAGCACGTTTCAGTTTCGTCTCGTTTAGCTTGAATGGCTTGTCGAGGATCAAATGACTCGACCCAGAATATAAAACGATGGAATAGCCGTAGGTACATACATATTTGATGCAATCGATAGAGTCGTTAAATCATTTCCACCTGGGGACGATAAGTGTAGGCTCGTGCCAATTCCCGCCTTCTGACGCGACGTTCACATTCCGGAATTCCGTGTATTTCATGAACCATGTGACACATGCGACACTTATCATCCCGCGAAAGATAATTGCAAATACCGAGGATAATTAGGAATTTTTTACTCATTGCGGTGAGTTTTGACATTCAATTAAGTGGGATTCCATCCGGAGAGAGATTTTGACTTTCAGGAATTTAATTTAATAGTTTTAAGTGTATTTAAAAAAGAACACAATTCGTGTTTGTGTAAAAATGCAATTTTGTTGAGTGTGAAAACGATTGTCATCAAGTCGTTAAGAAGGCGAGGGAATCCGCAACGGAAATAGCGCACTCTATCGATATACAACGTAATCACCGTGGAACAAGGTTAATACGACCATAGATATTCGTGTCTTTGGAAGCGACACGAATTTCGCGAAACCAGGTGACCCTTGCCTCTTTCCGTCATCGCCAGGTACACGAGAAACATTCCTCTTCGCGCTCCAACAAACTCGCTCGTTAACGTTCCCGGGACTTCAAAGTAGCTTTTCATTACGCCTTCCATTTCACCTTCGATACCTGGCAGCCGAGCTCTTTTTCCCCGGAAAATCGTAGGGAAATTGGCATTCTTTTCCGCGCATCTTGACCTTCTCGTGAGAGGATCCATTTAGGCGAAACAACACTCGAATCAATTTATTTGCTGAAGACTACAGTGGGTCAAGTCCGTCGTTTGTGTCCTTGCCTTCGTAGAGATAGGGAGGTCTGTTCGTGATCCACGGATAACGGATTAATGCGAGCGGCACAGATAGGCAGTTTTAGGGTGTACCAGGTACCACGGACGTGACCTTGTTTGTTGGTCGATACGCGCCGCGATCTCCGCAAATTAACGCAGCGCCGGGCCTGCATTTCATTACACTCGAAGCAAATATTTCCGGCTTTCGTTTGAACATCGAGTAAACTTCATTCCTGCAATTTCTATTTTCGGTTTAATCTTGATTCGAACCGAATCTATTCGAGTTTGAGCGCGCGATTGGTTCCATCGTAGATTCGTATCCATGACAAAAGCGCGGGTTTAAAATTAGAGTTTTCCCATGCTTGAATTCTTAACCTCATAATGTCGTATCGGCGGCCAACGACAATACACATTCCCGCGAACTAAGATTAGACTCGAGCTGCTCGTCACCCTCCCATTCATTTTTTTTCCTTCTCCGTTTTTCCACGCCACTTTGGTATTCTCGTACTCCTCGTAACGCTGTGCAAATATTTGGCAATAGTCCACTCCGCTAGCCCCTTCCACTCACTTTGAATTATATAGATCCATGTCGAATGCAGATTTTCATGCCGCCGAGCACGTATTTCTAAATGGGGAATTTATCCTTCGATTTGATTTCCGAATTCGAAAAGAATGAAAGGTTGTTATCACCGAAAAACGAATACTCATCTACGCGCTTGATTGCAAAAAGTCGGGGAAACGTTTCGGGTTTTTCAAAGAAACGAGGCTCGTATCTTTCACGCGATTATCCACGTAGCAGTTTCTCGAGACGGAGTGTCGTAAATGATTCCCCTAATTTGGCAGCATTTCACGTCTGTCCCGCCCGCTCGGGCTCCGACTGCAATTTCTGGCTGCGTTTGAATTCCTCGTTAATAACCGAAACTAGCGCAATCGACATTTACTGCCGTGACCTTCTTCGGGGAATGAAAATTTGATCGAAGCGTAGCCGAAAAATCGGTGTTTATCGTCTGGTGATTGAAGATCACTCTCTCGCGTGACAACGTGAAATTTTGATTCGCGTTCGCGTGATTGCCCCTGGGACTGAATCTCGATAACGCGTTCATTTCGACGAACAAACGTGTTCACTCCTGATTACATCTCCCCAGAGAAATAGTACACACTTGTCCGAATAATTCGAAAGCCACCGCACGCGCAGTCGCCCGAACGTCAGTGATTACTCGAGCCGTGGAAGCAGCGGTTAATCAGCTTTGAGAACGGATTAATCAGTTTCCGAATAATCGGGATTACCCCCTTTTAGCGAGCGATTATGCTCTCTCTGTGGGAGTGTAGTACCGAGCTTTACCTCGCGTTCTCGTGACGATTCCGTTCTATGATTCTCTGACCCGAGCAACCGGCTTCGCATCATCCCCGAGAATCATGGAGGAGGAGGATACGGAAGGCACGACGCGTAGCACCGTGCAGATGTTCATCCGGAACACAGCCTCCTCCTCGATGCGCCAGGCGCGGCAAAAGACCTCTCAAGAGTCCGACATCGTCGAGTGCGCCTCGGAAAACGAGATGGAAAATATCCCCAAGGACGAAGACTTGAGTAGCAAACTCGTCGCCGTGGGGGAAATGCAACAACGGCGATCAACCGCGAAGATTGTGGTCCAGAGTTCTTCATCTTCGGACAGCAATCAGGTCCAGATCGCGAGGTACAGCGGGGCCAGAATCGGGATGTTCCGGGCGGCGACGAAGAGCCCGCAGTCCAGTTCCAGCCAGGAAGATTACGAGCCCGAGCACAAATCTATACCGAAACAGCAGCACCTTTTGTCCGCCAGCGCTGGTCACGTGAACGCCAGGTCCATGGAGTCGCTTAGAACTTCCAGGAATTTTCTGAGCGCGGATGATCGCTGCTTGAGCGAGGATTCGAGGTCTTTGGAATCGCTCTCCACTTCTTCGGAGACTCACGTTGGCAGCGCGACGAGGACTTATCGAAGCTTCCTTACTTCGTCGAAGAATAATGTCCGGAAGATCGTGACCTTGGAATCGAGGAGCAGCGAAAGTCTGCTGCATCGGGAGGAGTCGCTTAATGCCGAAGTTCGGCGAGGGCTTTTCGCGAATACGGGATTGGAGAGGAAATTTCCTCTTCATCTGAGCCTTCCGCCGCCGAGCAACGTCTTCTCGCTGACGAGTCCTGGAGGCAGCGATCGGAGGATCACGATTCTCAGTCCGCACTCGCCTCTTCCTTGTCCGGATTATCACGGTTTCTCGATGAAAAACAGACGGAAAAAGCCGATGGTTCCGCCGAGATTGGTTCTGCAACAAAGCGAGTCGGATGTGTTCTTGAAGTGAGTATTGCGGCGTTTTTAATCTTGAATTCTGGCTCTTTGTGGCCTTGAACATCGTGGCAGGAAAGAGCTCCGAATTCGCGGTGATTTTAGCTTTGAAAATTATTTTCCAATCCCTCTAATTAGTTTTCTTTTGGAACCGAAGTGAACAATGTCACTCTTTCTGGATTTAATTAAAAAGTTATTGATTCAGTCGCGAGTAACTATATTTTTTCAGCGTAATTGTGATGTGATGGATGTTTGTGAAAAAGTCTTTTGGAAAGAAACACTTTCTTCGTAAGAGTAAATCTTATTTCCGTGAAAAAGTACATCGAACGTAATGAAATAACGCTCGTGTTCCTCGTTATCGAAAAAGCATGTTCGAACCCGTGGATATGTATTTATCCGAAGCCCAGTAACCGAGTGTAACACGAGGTAATACTCTCCGCAAGATTCTGTTTGCAGGCTGCTCGAAAATATTAAGTCCACGGAAAACTCGACGACCCTTATGCAACGATATTATAACGAACGCTGCAGCATCTTCCCATTGTTTTCAAACTTGAAGATACATATGCAACGGGTCGTAAAAACATCAACCCTTATGAAAAACTCGGGTTCGGGATTTCGCAAAAAAGTCTCCTTTGCATTTAATTAAAGTAGCAGTTTATTAAATTTAATTAATTTGTAATTTGTTCGCTCGAGTATTTTTTTTGTGAAGAAAAAGGTATTGTTTAATCAATTATGCTGGCATGTTGAATGAAACCAATTAAATTGCATTATCAATATTCACTTTTGCATTTAAAATTTAAAAAAACGTAGTGGGAAACTTTTTTCTTTTCGTTCGAGATTTTTCGGGGGTAAATGCGTGCAAGGGACGAATTCACCGGGAATTGGATTTTTCCATTTTCACGGGGAAGTCAATGCATCGACACTTTTGTCCGCGAACTGATACGTTGACCCAAATTCATATTGTCCCCGATGATTTATTATCTGCGAGACGCAGGGCAGATTTAAGGATTCAAAGCAATTGTTCGCTTCTCAATGGCCTTCAGTACTTTTTTAAATAAGCAGCGATCCCTTTGACAGATGATACTCGCTTCCCTGCTCAAAGGAAGCGCATTCTTTCATGCACTTGAAGATTCGTTTTAAAAAACTGAAGGTTTACTTTGATATTGCGATTTATCAGAAACAATCATTGTTGGTGCATCTTTGTCGCGGATTTTTACCTTCAAAGTATATTTTCTGAGAAGCAAATTCGACGTAGTTACGTCAAATCACGTTATTTGAATCGTGCAATGATTTCTTATCACAAAGAGATGAGAAACTTATCACAGCAAATTGTATTTTTCAAGTACCACTCAAAAACTCGATAACACAACATTAACTTTCGAATATAATTTCACGCACTGAGAAAATGTATTGCAACGTAAATACGGCAATAAAAAGTTATATCGTTCGCATATGTTCGAAGTACAACATTTATTGCTGGACATATTTATTGTATCGATCCTCGGTGCGCATTGCGTCCGTTGCGATAACATTTTTCGAGTAAAATTATTGTTCCAGCCACAAAACTTAGTTTTGAAGTTATTTCCCGGTCAAAAATTTCTCAGATATGACCATGAATGAGCATATATGAATCATATATGCTCATATATGATTCATATAAGAGCATACATGAGCATATATGTAATTTGGCCTTATCTGATCAGGACCGTATATGAGCATATATGAACATACAAGAGCCTATCA
>JABFQM010001797.1:0-18587 GCA_022816865.1 Zelostemma sp. ZL-2020
GTCACGGCCAAGCGCGGCCATGATGAAAACACAGAAGCGCGGTTACGGTGCAGAGTTACAAATTAATGCAAATTAAAAATTATAAAAACAAACAACTTATGGGGTAATTTCATGATATTAAATTGGAACATTTATAATGATATTTTTAAACAGAAGATTATTTTCGGGAAAACTTGAAAATGGATTTTAACAAAATGAATAAATAAAAAGTTTAATTAGAAATTTCAAATTTTTCGATATAAAACAGGGTAGGCATAATTCAACTCTTTCATTACCTCAATTTTATATTGTGAAGATATTTTTTGGAAAAGAGGGGTTCATTGAAAAAGAATTACAGTATTCGTATTATTTTTTGTACTAGCAATAACTCTCATTTTTGAAATAATTACACGTCACATAAAATAATATGCATTCTTAATTGAACACAATTTTTGTTTACAATATAAAAGTAACGAGAACAATATTTGTAGGATTACTTTAATTCTTCCAATTTTGTTACACGTGCTTTTATAACACGCTTGTTTTTTGTCACCCTGGCGCCTTTTTTAGATTCGACATGTCGTCTTTTTGTCGCCGCTCGCACTTTTTTTTCCCATTTCATAATGTTTTCTTTGGCAAATCAGCCGTTATGTCGATATTGTGCTTGAACTGACATTTTTGAAACATCAACATAACCCGTTTACTCCCGGCTGTCATGCGCGCGCTGCCATAGTCAAATGACCAAACTTTAATAAGATAGTTTTATCAAAAAATAATAGAATAAAGGGAATAAACGTTACACAACATTTCAACAACAAAAAATATCGTTATTTTGCTAATGTAACAATCTATTAATTATATTTTTTTAAGATTTTATTTTGACTCATATGGAGGTATCGATCCACCTTAACTACACCGTACGATGCATTTTAATCGTCGTTTGTTTCGAGCAATTAACACTTTTCGCGTTGAGAACGAAGGCGGTTATCGGGCATTTGATAAGCGAGACTTGAAACAAATGCTACAGCACTCAAGCTTAATGTTACTTTTAATGTCGTCGGGGTGCGCAGATTGTTTGGAATGCAAATGAAAAGTGGTGTCTCGTACACTCGAGGGCGTAAAACTCATCTTGTGTAATCGGCACCCTCGTCTCGTAGCTCTCTTTCTTCTTTCCCTCGGCCCTAAAGTTCCGCTTAATATATCGCTAAACTACAGGCAGTTAAGACCGCCCGGGAAGTCGCGGATTCAGACATTTTCGCCGTTTGAGGCCTCCATCGATTCCCCATGCATCCTCGTTAACCGGGAAACTTCGGTAACCGTATCGAGCAATTTATGCGCGAGATGAAAATGACGATTTTTCATGTCCAAAGTTTCGAGCTCTTATTTTTGAGCGATGCGGATTTTTTGGAGCAGTGCAAAAAAGTGGCTTTCTTTCTAATCCGGGTTTCCGTAATTTTTTGTAGAAGCGGTCGTTGAGCTTTAATCTCGCGCTTTCGCAACGACGTCGAATGCACGGGAGAAATGTATGTACAATGACGAAAGTGAAGTCAGTCTATTTTTAACAATAAAAGTACTGGCTTCGCGCATGTGGAATTTCTTATGTGCCTTGCTCTTCACGATTGCTGAACGTTGAACTAAAATATTAACAAGAATGATAACTCTGTAAAAAGAAAGTCGAAATTCCCGACGCAGAAATCAGCATTCTTCCTTTCTAAAAGCGCGAATATGCGCTGAATTATTGAAGAACCAGCTTCTTTTTTACGAAAATTTATTATGCGAGACCTCGTTACGAGAGCTTTTTTTGCACGTACAATGCTTCTCAAAAACGTATTTCGCACATAAAACGCTTCGCGGATCCTCGCAAGAAAAGATTTTTAACGGAATTCGTTACACAAGGAATTCCGCATTTTTCTTCCGTTTTATTAAAATATAAATATAAACATTCTCGGAATAATGTAGTTCAATCATAATAAACGGCAGCGCTGTTATCGTGGTGCTGTTTCGTTTGCGCGGGACCACGCGGGTCATTACGTCACGGCGCGAGGCAGCGTGAGGTTTTCCCTTTTCCAAGGCGTCCGCGGCCGCCATTGTAGTCATTTGAAAGTCGCTCCCGCGAGCTCGAGACAGTTCGCGAGTTGTGCCATACGCCGCGAGCAGACAGTTCGCAATCGGGTAATTTGATCTGTTTTACGGGTTGTCATTCTCGGCAAGCAGTATTTTAACCGCGTTGTATCGAAGCAGTGAAAAATGGCGGATAACCCGAGCAACGGCGAGTACAGGTACAACCAGGAAAATGCCGAGAGTAAGCAGCAAGATAAGGAAGTGCCGGATAAAGCCGGGGAGTACGTACGAGAGCTTCTCCAGGAAAAACTGGAGCTTGACGGTCAGAAAATGCCGAACACCGTGAGGCTCATCGATCAAGGTAAGAGCTCTCGATTCGTGTTTTTCTTTTCGCCGCCCGGTGGCGGTCGATGTTTTGACATAATAGCAGAAGATTCGCGAGAACATAACCTTCATCGTTGTTATTACGACGCGCGTGCTCCGTCCGACATATTACCTAACCTCACCTCGATTCAAATGTCATTCGTTCCCGGGCATTTTCGTTTTCGTCCCGCTTCGCAGTACTGACATTTTTTCGCATTGTTTCGAAATATTTGTGGCTTTCTTTCGACCGGGAATGTTTATGAATTAGTTTGAGGATTTTTGTACATTTTATTCAATGCTGAATATTGTGAGATGTGTAGAGCTTTCGCGCTTTATAGATCGATTTACGCTATGAAACATGGACGAGTTTGTAAGTTAATTATTTATTGAATGAAAAGTTTCAATGCAGCGCGTGCCATCTTGGAAATCGGATTAAGCCGTACCTTGTTTACAGGTTTCTTAATATTTTCTCCAATTCACCCTTGCTTTAAAGTATCAAATAATTAAAATGAAAAAATTTTTTACTAAAATTATACACTAAATTATTATAAATTCAATTTAATAAATTGATTAATTAATTAATTGTGATTAATAACAATAAAATAAATATTTATTATTATTTTTATTGAATTAAATTTATAATAATTTTCAATTCAAATTAAATTTTGTTTTCAATAATTTAGACCACATGAAGAAAACACAGGGTTTTCACTTAATTTTCATCTGATTTTTCCAGGTTTTCCAACTTTCGTTACTTTCAATATTGATATTTTTTTCAATTGTTTTTAATTGAATTAGCGACAAATTGAAAATTCAGATATCGCAAAATTTGCACCGATCCCATTTCAAAAATGGCAAAAAAGCTCTGATCACTAAACTTCGGATCCAAATGTTTATTTTAAATTCAAATATTGTGTTCGGCCATATTTGATATTCCATGTAATTGGTATTGGTTTACGTATTGATCGCAAACGTCGAATTTGTACATGATGCAAATTAATACATATCTTCAATTACGGTTCCGTTCCGAAATAAAATATCAGGAATAACACAAATATAATTTGTTTTCACGATTCGCCCTTTGCACCGAGGCAGAAATTACAGAAATTTTCGCAGTCGAGAAGTCATGATTGTTTCGTAACAAACAATCAAGTGATCGAATTGCAACACAGCTAACGAGATTTATTTATAAATGCAATTGCAATTTGATGTAATTTATCCTTAAACAGCATTTCATTCTAATTAACAAAGGGTAAGATATTTACATTCGCTGAAATATATTTTGCAACTTATTTTATAAACTGTGTTGTTTCAAACTTTCAAGAATCTCGAAAATGCATAAACATTTTACGGCCAAAGGAATGTTTCATCGCAACCGTAACTCGATGATGAATAATTAACGCCGATAAATATCAATTAACTGCATCGCAGGATCTTTTCCTCCAACTTCGAAAATTGCGAAAGTTTTCCATTAAAAGTTGAAAATTCACAGCAACTCCAGCCTTTTATTCGAAGCTCAAAGTCGCAAATTACATGATGGTCTATCGTGCCAATGTTCATTGATAGATTTTCTAAAGGCATGATCGAGTGTGAATTTCGGAGTTTTACGCAGTAAGCGAAACAAATACTGACTTTGTTATGCGCTTCAAAGGAAATCTATACATGCTCGAACTTCTTAATCGCATTACGAGATGGATCGGCATGTAGAAACGTCTTTCAAGTTGTAAACTTTACCAGCAAATAAGTTTTCCGCCCCTGATGAAAACAACGAAAGTTCGGAGCCGTAAAAACTTTCTCCCGAAAAAATTGGTAGGGGAGAATGGAGGATTGCGGGGCACCTAAAAAAGTGTCAATAAAATTGAAGGTTTGGCAGCAACTCGAAAAACAGCAGCGCTGTACTATTCTTTATTGTCTTCTTTATGCATTTAATCACCATTTATGTTCTATTTTAGTTTTCCTACTGTGCAACTTCCTTGGGCGTTTATTCGGACGTTTTGCACATTCTTTACCGTTTAGGTACAATGTCTGGCCTGATTATTTCTAAGAATAATTCGGGACGTGACCCATAATAAATATAAAGAAAAGGAAAATATGTTACTGTCCCGCAACTCGTTCAATGCGGGACACCATTTAATCGCCGGAAATAAAATTCACTTTGAGTCTTCGTCACATCTGAAGCATGAAAAGTAGTAAATTTTACAACGATATTCTCCCGGTGAAGATTTCGAGAAGTTGTGAATTATAAACGTTGAACTAAACTTGAGGTAACAAAGCTGTCTGAAGCTTCCTCTTCCTCGTAATTTACCGCTCACAAAATGGACATCAACGTAATCGAATAAATTAAAAGCAATCACGGTTTAATCTCGTTACGGAAGCTGAAATATTCATCCCCAGCATGACTAATTTTTACCAACTTTATGTATTTCTAGAGAACATGATTCTGTGCATTTCAACGTCGAATGTCGCGTAGATTTCAATATCGAATGAGTCGTTAAATATTTCACGAACCCCGCGGAGATAATTGAGACGACGCGTAGTCTGATGCTGTTTGAGATTGCAAGATTAAATTGACATTACACCGTCTGCGAGCTGCGCGCGAAACAACAGGATTCATGATCATAAGAACGCGACGCGTGTGTCGTGATCGCTCACTCGAAATTACACGTCTCGCCACTTAAGGAAATGAATACTTCAAGCTCGGTGCAAAGACCGCTTCAATGACGGTTTCACATTTTCCATCAGCTTTAATTATAATCCTGCTCTAATTATAATTCGATGAAATCCCTGAAAGGGGTCTTCGAATGAGTTTTTGAGCAATTTGCAGAGGGCAAAGGATTTTGGCTTCTTTGGGAAAGCTCGTCAAATGAAAGGCTCAAATATATATCCGGTCCTTTCATCACAATGGCTCGGCATTCTCTTTAATGACGGATTGCACTTGACGTCTTCATGAAAAATTACGGTGTATACCACATTTTTTCGAAGCGCGGTGAAATCACTGTGATTGGGACTTTTTATTCCGTCCACTTTTACAGTTTAGTGATTTATCACGCCCTTACTTTTTACCCTAACGCGAATCCGTAACTGCTCGTTTTCAAAGCTTCCGACTATAAAATTCTGGCCAGCTTTTTTGTTTAGGCGTCATTTATTACGCGCCATTTTGGTTTTCGGCAATAATTCATGGGATGGAAACGCGGAATTACGCAGTTTTACGACGAAAATTATGCCTCGGAGAAAGTAATTGGGGTTTGCGAAGAACTTTTCTAAAAGACTCGCGGTAATTAACGTCGGCGTTTGTTCAGGGTCCTCGGGATGACGAAAGTGCAAGACCGGGTCGAAGGCAGTGTCAAAGGGTTCGCTTTTTTCAACGTGGCAGTTGACGAAAACCCCGTGCAAAGAGACCGCGGATAATAGATTCCGCAAATGAGCTTTTACGAATTTCAGTACCGCTTTCCCGGCACGTCTTTTCCTCGTTTTTCGAGCTTGACCTCGAGTAAAACATTGACGAATTCCTCGTTCGCTCGCATCGAAAAACATTTCGATCGAAGTCGCGAATATTGTTTTTAGCGCTGCGATATTTTACATCTCAGTCCGCGCTGAAAAATGTCTTTGTTCCATCGGAAAAAAGCACTTCCTTTTAAATGCGAATGCGCGATATTGAGATTGAAATTTTCATTGAATTTGTTCATCGACCATAAAAAGTTTATTTGAAAAAGAGATTTGCAACGTAGCAGTATAAGCTTGTTTTCAGAATAATGGAGAATTTCATAAAAGCGCGCTCTTTTTCGAGTTTAAGAATGGCTCAGGTTTAATTCGCTATAATGAAAAAAGGTAAAATAGCAGATGAATCGACGATTCTTTTTCAGCGTTCATCGATTCTTTTATGCGAATTCATAAAAAAGGAAATTTGTTTATCCTGTTTTTCATGCAAATTATGTTTCCTCTTATTAAGAAATTATAATTTATAGAACACGATGGCCGCTGTACCGTCGAGATACATTAACATTTCATGTAATTCCATGTAATGATACAATTGTATTCCATGTAATTGTGTCATTACGAGACGCTATGAAGTTACCAATTACGCAGTACGGATCCAATTGTAATTTTCAGTTCATACTTGAGTATCAATTAAGCATTTATACAAAACATAACGCGATCACAATTTCCCTCTTCGATTCCATTTGAAAAGCATTCCAAGTCTCAAACACCGGAGAAAAGAAGCATTGTATCACGATCGAAAGACTCGAAAAGATCGGGAAATTCAAGGCTCGCGAAATCTCGCGCATAATTGAAACGCAAATTCTCTCATTCCGAGTCGCTTTCATCCGCGCTCCGAACGCTATCGATCAGATCCATTCGTTTTTCCTGTCCCATCGCATTTTCTGCGAAATTCGCGTTGGGAGCTTTGAGCCTCGCCTTTAGTTCGTCTTTCGTTCCCGGATCTTTTCTTTTCTCGGGTTCATAATTCGATTAAACACACGAAATTCCACGAATGAATTCGAAAGTTTGCCCCGTTTCCCCCGCCAGATCTCCCAAAGGATGCGCGAAAAGTTACACCATCGCGCGGATGGAAAAGTTGCCTCCCACAGATCGAAATATCTTTCGAGTGCGAAAACATTTCGGGCGGCTCGAGTCAGCGTTTCGACGCTCTGGGATTCTTTGTTATCCGCGCGAAAATTTATCGAAATTACGATCGTAAAGAGTTTTAATTGAATCTCGTCAAAATTTTTTCCAATTCCCCAATCGCAACCGGATACGTACAATAATGATCCTCCGAGATCGAAAACCCGGGAAATCAATCCGCTCTTTCCTCGAGTTACATTATCATTACGGAAAGCTCTTGAGAGGAAGTCCGTCCTTCGCTTCCAATCTGCCAAATGAATACTCGAATCGAATGATTCGAGGAACAATTACGGCATCATTTAGGTCCGAAGTTTTGAAATGACGTTGCGTCTTTGTTTTAAAAAAAAAGTTTCAACGAACAATGAACTTGAAACGAGTTGTCAACTTCAAGCTCCATATTGTTCCGACTATTTTCCCAGAACCATGACTTTCCACCCTCCCACAAATCCAGCAGAAACGAAACTTACGCCGACAAAGAAGCGACACGCGTTTGAAGATCTTTCTCAACTTTTGTGTCTATTGACCCACTTCATAATTATTCGCTTCATTTAGAGGCCATTAATCACGCAGCCGAGTTTTCCAACTAGAAAGGACAATCGTTGTCCGTTCGTTGAGAGCTCGCTGCCTTTGGACAGCATTGTCATGGGAGGACAATACTTTGCCCTTCGCTAAGCGTGTTCGCTAAGCGTGTCGAGCCATTGTCGAGTATAAAGTTCAGAGAAGACGTAAGATGCAAATGAAGTTTATCGGGGAGGAATTAGACTCGGGTCTTTAGGAAGGGCCATTTCTTAGGTAATTGTGTGCAATGCGCGGATCGGATGGAAAAGGAGTTCAATGAGATGTGGTAGCTGCGCACATGACGCTTACAGGCTGATAATTTTCGACTTGTTCTCTCTCGAATTCCAAGAGCCCCGAGATCCTTCAGTGTCTGTCTTCTAAACTCTGCTTATCTCTAATCCCGTGCGATTAATATTAATATAGTTTTAAGAAATGCTCCACTCCGAGGCGGTCTAATGGAACTATATTTCTCGCTGTATTTTCTAAAGTTACTAAAACTTTGCGTAGAAGGTACACGAGTTGCACCCAAGTAATTCTGTGGAGTGAGCGCGAAAGCCGTTATAAGTTGACCAAGGATTCGTGTAATTTTGAGTCGTGATTCAAGTTTTGATGGCTTTTTCTAGCTTTCATCTTCAACTAGTCCCTGACACCTAACATGCTGCCCTTCACTCACGTCTCCATTACTCAAAGTTTTATAATAAAACACCTGGAAATAGAGGATTTTGACTTGATAATAATAACAATGTTTTTTGGCAATCAGAGGTGCGTTATAATAAACAGAATGCACAATTTCAAACGAAAGACATTTCCGGAAAAATGTGTAAGCTAAGGCAAAAGTGTGGGACACGTTAATGCAGTGTTCTTTTCAGCAGTCAATCCAGGACCGACAGCGATCCAATTATTTTGTACCGTGAACCGTATTCCATAGCGTGCGACGAGTTGAGACAGTGGGGTTGGAGGAGGAGGTTACATTTAACCGCGAGCAATAGAAAAATTGGCACGATCCTGAGAGCGATCGATTGGTCATCGATCAAATCGTCCATCACGGCGAAAGAGGAATTTTTCAGCCTTGACTCTGGAAGCTGGCCAAATCGAATTACCATGCTTTTTTCCTTTAACGTTTGCCGGCTATTCCTTTTTCTCCTTTGCTATTCAATCGATACAAGCTTGTTTTATTTGTACTTTTGATCGTGGGAAGAGCCATGGCCGATTAAACGGATCGAACTCCGAACGTCAAACGCGCGGAAATCTCGTTGCCGCTCGTCAAGGATATCGCGCGTTGCCTTCCGAAATCCACGGCTTCGAGTCAATTGATCCCGACCCGCCACAGAAGCAACTCGATCGCTATGCGGAACACCGTGTCTTTTTTCCTCTCTTTCCGTTTCTATTCGTGTTTATCCAAGGCTTTTTTACCATCCGCTCGGTTGCGGTGCTTTTATTTGCTCGGGGAAGAAAAAAAGACGTTGCTGATAAGACAGCGTGGTAGTAACCGACGAGGTTAAATTTTAAATTCAATTAGATGGATAGTTTCACTCGGAATTATTCACTCGTTTTATTGCTGTTCCGGCATCCTTTGAGGTATTGATTTTATCGGCCTCCTGGAAGAAGAAATTCATCACGGAATTTATTTAAAATATTTGGGATGTTGCGCTTTTTAGAGACTAGAGAATTGTTTTCTCGGATTATTTTTCTTATGGAGAGTATCTGATTTCGAATAAACTGCGTTTTCGTGAACTCTTCTATTTTTCCTCTGGCTTTGAATGTATACGTCGACTAAGGAAACATGAAAATAATCAATGTGGAACTTGCTTCCCATTAGGGGGGAACGGGGTACATTATTTTCAAAACCCCGCAATAATAATACATTTATGTTTAATAGAACATGAGTGGCAATTAAATGGTCAAAGAAGACGATAAAGAATATTACTGTGCTGTTTTTTTACTGCCAGAGCTTCATTTTATTGTCAATTTTTGTTAAGTGTCCCGCAATACCTCGCTCTCCTCTCACGTGTACAATTTTTCATGGTCGAAAATCGAATTTAAATTAGCCACGGATAAAATTGAAATTATCTTAAATTCCGTGGAAATTGACCCGTGGCAAATTCTCGTTTTTATCATGCACAATGGAAGCTTAATTTTATGCAAACGTTTCATGCCAGAGCGTGAATTTTCCAAACACTTTTCAAGTCTTCCATCACTGGCATCATAAAGATATCCTACATAAATAATTAAGCGGAATTTAGAAAATAACTAACAAGTATAGAGCCGAGAAGATTGAAGAACCGCTTCGAGACAGGAAAGCGGTGTTTTTCCAGTGCACGGCAGCTGAAACTCATTTTTCTTGAACGCGAGGCAGCACGGGAGATCCTTCAACATTACCCATCATATATCTCTTGAACCTCGCGAAAAGTCTTGCTATCTCGTACAATGCTTCTTTCATTTTTACTTTCCCACGAATCGAGCGAATGGAAACAAGTTTTATTGGTTCTTGCTTTCTTCGACATGAATTTCGCCAAACAATCGTTGACTGGAATCAATGAAACTTTATGAAAAAAGATACCGAGCGGAATTATTTTGCATTGGAAATGTATTCCAAGGTCTAATTTCCGGACAGTTTTAGATGCTTCTCCGTTTTCTCCCTGGCGGTGTTATTTTTTCTCGTGAGAAACAGCTCGGAACTAGTGAAATTCGACGATTGTTTAGATACTGACCAAGTCAACCTCAGTGGTCTCTCCAGAGTTTGTTCGGGCTGCCAATACAAACAGTAGTGATATCCAAAAACAAACACGGTTTGAATAGATACACAACAGTCATTTAGCAGTTTAATAATTGCATCGACATTTACGGTCTTAGTTATCCACCGCTGAAAAGACCACTTTCAATCAGTTGAAAATTATTTCTCTACGCGTAAATATATACATTTTCAGCTGAAATTAAAATCGCGGAAAGTGCAGCTTCCAATCCCAGCATTTTAATCAACGGAATTAAGTAATCAATGTGCAGAGACCCAAAAAAGTGATCGATATTTAATGCGGTTACTTTAGAAAATGTCCCGGCATCAAAGAAAATCGTACGGAGCGTAGGAAATATTTCGCCGTCCTTGCTCTCGTTTACGAGATAAGGATGGATCGAGCCAGATGCGTCTGTCTTTTGCGACGGCATCGAATTCCTGAAGCGTGAAGAGCAGTTTCTTTGCATCTTTTGGAGGAGTATTCTTTTTCCGCACGAGGCGCGGGGCAATATTTTACGCTAGCGAGCAAAGGAAATGCAAGAAACGTCGGTGCACCGCCGCATGTTTTTGCGGTTTGACCCCGAGCTTGTGTAATTAATTCCTGCCGGGCCAACGAATCTTAAACTTTCCCTCACACGCTGCTAAAATCGATTCTGCGAAGAAATGCACGGGTTCATCGATAGCTCGAGACGCTGTTGCTCTTCGCATTAATGTTTGCCCTAATTAATGCTGCGTCGTAACTCAATGTAATAAACGTCCTAAAGGCTTTAAATGCAGCATTCGCATCATTTTTTAGGAGCATGAAAAGGACATAAATGTTTCCCAGATAGTTCAAAGAATCAAAGTCTCTCCTGAATAAAAGAGATTCTTCATTTTACGACTTTAACACCTGAATCTTCAACACGCCGTCGTAAAAAAGGCAGAAAACGGAGACGTTGGGGCTCGGGCATTATCTTCGCACCAAAGAATCTCAACGAAAAATTCGCATCTCGCAAATGTGGGTTTATGGACACATCCGAGCTGCGCCGAAACGTTATCGTTGTACATTAGAGCACTACTTTCCGCCTCCTTTCCATCATCTTCTCGCAGTCTTCTATGCCGGTGTATTCCGTATTCGCCTTCGCGAGCCCCGGTGCTCGCTGAGAAGTTTCGAATTCATCGAGTCGGAATTACAATGTCAGTATCTTCTGCTCCACACTCTGTTGTCAACCATGATGTCTCTCAAACTTTATTGCACGTAAGCAAAACGACGGAACGACGAGAGCATAAAAATCAAGTCGACGTAACTGCGAAAGTAGCGTCAAACGTGCAAATTTTTCGCTATTTCTCTGTACTTGCACGGAACGTCTCGAAAGTTTAGTGAATCTCGAGGTCGAGATTGCGCGGATCCTTGCTCGACGATTTTTTAATCGCCGCGAATAAATTTTATTGCCCAGCACGGCGGGAGATTATCATTTTACTTTCTACGGAAGCATTTTTGTTTTATTATTGGAATCCGAATTTCCTCTTGCGTAATAAAATGTTTATTGCTTGCATTCATATCGCTGGAATTGCACTCGCTCGAAGAGGCTTTTATTGTTGCGCGGTGTCCAACGATGCAATGCTACTGCGTCATTACTGGGGATTATGACATTGCGTTTCAAGTGATTTTAAAGTAACACGACGAGATACTTCTTGTTAGCAACATCTTTTGAAGTGGAATTCTACTCCAATCCGATTTGATTGCTTTTGAAGTGGATTTTAACTCTTTTAACGTGCGTTTCTCACTCAAAATGAAAAATGAAGACACAACTTGTTTGCCTGCAGGTATTGAACTCAGTCATCTTTGGTCTTTGTAGATCTATCAGATTCTATACTTAATCTCCCTCGATCTTTGCAGGTCTAGATATATCTGCTTCGATCTAGTATAAATACTGATTTGAGTGCATCTTGAACTTCGTTGATCAACTGAGATCTAATATAGATCTCTTGAGATCTACTGAGATCTGCTTAGATTTACTTTGATCTACTCATTTTCTCCCGGGCTGGAACGGTTAATCTGAAAATTGTTGAGCAATGTTTCGATGAAGTTAAACCCTGGTTTCCTCAGAACATTGTTGGCGCAATATTGATGAAAAAATAATGATAACAAAAATAGAGTCCCTAAATTCCTCTAATTCTCGGAGTATGAAATTTCATTCCAAAACTCACATCGAAAAGTTGATACGAGCCTAAACCAATTTCCTTTAGATCTCAGGTTTCGAAAAACTTTAGTCTGTTAAACAATTCCTCAAAGTCTCGTTACAGTCCAAGAATTTCTCGAGTATCAATCCCTTTATCGGCTCCGCTTTAGCATGCGCAACTTCCAGTCGATTAGACTCAAACTATCGTGAACTAAAGTTGGATGCGGAAAGAAAGCCTTTTTCTTCCCCGGCTCGTCTATCAACAAACAACATCAAACGGGACTTACAATATTCGCGGAGTCTGGCGCTGAAAGTCTTGTGTAGTTTCCTTGTTAACGGCTAAAGGAGATTACGATGCTAGTAGGCGGTTGAGGAAGACACACACAAGGGACGGCAAGTGCGATTTCCTTATCCCAGAGGGACGTGATTCTCTCGCGATCCATTAGCATGTTACCACCAAGTGCGAGTGAGTTGCATCGCGCGGGGCTTTCTCCTATCAATAATACTACATCAAGGTACATCATGGAAGCAGGAAAACCACCTGGTTGTAACTCTCCTTCAGTGCCGGCCATCATCTCAGGCCTGTAACTTGGAAGGACGAATTTCCGCCATTAAAACGACAATAAACTAATTTACGACGGACAGCGTTGAACTTCCGAAACACGTTGGACCTTTCTGCTCGCTCGGCACTCTGAACCTACACTATTCTCGTACATCGCTACGGTTGAAGCCGAATCTTTTAGTCTAATGAAATATGGAAAGAATGTCCCGTTTTCCACAGGGAAACGACAGCATCGAAACGCTGTTTTCACTCGACTTTCGGCCTTTTTTCGTTGCGTCAAGTCAGCTCGATGAATTTTGCAGTTACTATTTCTGGATGGCGAGAAAGTAGAACGTCTCTTGCGAGGGCTGAGAATAAGTTTACATGATTTTCACGTCGCTGTTGGGAGATCTCTGCAACTACGCGTGATTGTTTCTTTTCTTTATTGTATCGCGGGGAAAACTGTTGCGCCATTTTACCGAGGTGGAAAGAATGAAACTGGAGGTCGAGGGTTGATCGTCTTTTGGCCAATGTCACGGTCAGATCGCAACCTGAATAGATTCTTTCTTGGCAAAGGTTTCTGGCACGTAGATTTTGTGGGGCACAGGTGTATCTCAATTACAATTGTCCCTCGTTCTCCATCTGTCAATGACAATTTTAGTATAGCTATATCGCGGTTTCTCCGATTCAACGACGCATCGAATCTTCTTGGTTTTACTTTTTTGCAACGGCGAGAAAATGAAGAAGAGCGTAATTTTCCGATATTGTAGCTGATATCGACGAGGATTTAATTCTGCAACTCGCAAAGCGGAGTTTTGGTGTGCGGACCTCTTGTCAAAGTTCTAATTCGCCAAGTAAAGTTTACAGGAGGCTTCTGCTTTATGGGTTGCGATTAATTTTAGGTCGGTTGTGCGGCCCACGATCTTCTCGCGAACTTGCAGGCACGAACCTCCCGCGTATCCTATGCTATCCTCGTTTCTCATAAAGGATTGGAAACTTGGAGAAACTATGAAGTGAATCTTAATAGTGTTCGCGAACAATGGAATCAATGACACGAGAAAGAGGCGCGGCGGTGTCGTCGTATACAAGGCAACACTTGTGTGCGTGCTTTTTGGAATTGTCTGTCTTCTCGTAAAGCAGGTGGTGCAATACGAAGGTTGCACCTTATTGAAATTTCCGTTTCGTCGAGTCAACGAATTTTTGATATTTTCAAAAAGACGAATTCTGTCGCGTAAAGTATTCGTCTTGACAAATGTACTCGTTAATCAACATTGTAAATGTTCGATGCTTGAATTTCCTTGCAATTGCGAGAACAAAGCTTAGTAAAACGCCGCTCATTTTCTGCAGAAGTCGAGTTCGTTGCGTTGGATGTGGATTTGTTATTCAGGGAATTCGTAAATACAACAGCGCTCTAGAGTCAAACTAAGAAATTTCAAAATACTGCGCTAAAGCCACAGAGATTTCATTTGAACCGAGTTCTCCATTTGAGGTAGCAATAAAAAAGTGGAAAAGGGCAAACATTTCACAATCTAATTACACGAATATTTCATTTTCCTTTTCGTCATTTGAAGAAAGAATGTGGGAATATGTACTAATCCGATAAACAAATGAATTCGTATTTATGTACCGTAAAATGCAGCGCATATAAAAGCGAGTGAATTTCATTATTCGCAATTCCGGAATAAAATGATGCCTTTAAAGTCGAGTGGATCAAAGTTATGAAACATTTTCGTGGAAGACAATTGACTGGTCGTTTTGATTCAATTGGCAACGCCTCGAGGCGAAGGCAGGACCGGAATTTTAAGGCTGCTGTCGACGAGAAATGTCACAAATTCGAAAAAACGTACATGGAAGTGCAGCGGCGTGGTCAGAAAGCAAAAAGATATGATCCCTGAATTTTGCGTCGCGTAACACATTTTTCATTTCACATTCCCCAAAAAGATTCTCCAGCGTTCGTTCTTGACTCTTCAAAAACCTTTCGAAAAATGCATTTCGAATTTTCTTCGTTCTGCACGGATACAATGGAAAAGGTCACTGCGTAGTTAAAGATTAAAAATCGCAGAGACACCATAAAAAAGGCATCGGAAAAGTGAGTAATCCGTTTCAGCAATAGAGAAGAATCGGCCAGGATCCGTGCCCGTTCAAGCTTGAAATTCCTAGTCTCATCGCGATATTCAACGTAAATATTTGAACGAGTCATTTGCATGCCGAAGCCGACTCGTCCCTCTTTTCGTCCCTGCCGAACCATTTGCTCGATTTTCCTCTCTTCAGTCCAGCCATCCATCCATCCCTCCCTCGTTCTTCCCTCGTTCTTACCGAGCCATTCGATTTGTTCGTGTAACGCTTCGCGTAAAAAGCGTTATAAATTTCGGCGCATCGTTGACACGGGTCTAGTAGGTCCGCTTTTTTCCGAGCGAAAAATACACCGCGGTAAATAAACGTTTGCACACGAGCTCGACAAACAGCTCCGGGAGCTTTGTCACACAACTTTTTGGGCTTTGCGTTTCATTCAATTTTGTTTTCAAACAATTTATTCGTGCGTGGCGAGAAGAGGAAAAGCTCGGCGTGTAATTTTTGTGTTTTACGTGTCAATTGGCAGATTTCCACGATGAATTGCGTGCTGTGGAATTGACTTTTTTCATTTTGAAGTCGTTCTCGTCGAGACGAATTTTTGATTTTTAATCGGAGTAATATTTGCTTGTTCAATTTATTGTAATGGAAAATCGTACGATCTCGTTTTTTTACGCTTTTGTAAAATTACACGCGTTTATCTCCATTGGTACATCGCTGCTGGTATGAAATGTATTTTCTGTACGTTATTAATGACACAAATCCATTGGAAAGTTTCATGAACGAGTTATTCTTCTTCCCGAGAAAAACAGTCGGGGAACGATCCATTCTCGGATTTATTGATTATTTCCACTTCGCACCTCGAAGTTTCGTGGAGTAAATAATTACTCTGCCCCGCAATAAACACACGTGTAAAATTCGCTGCTTCCGAGGCGCTTTTCATCTTGATTTTCCGAAATCGGAGCCGAGATAAAACATTTAAACTGAACATTAAAAGCCGCTAGTTGAAATTTTCGCGTCCGTTGACTGGGTCGTACGTAACACGAGCTGATTGGACGTTGTCATCTGTAAACAAGACTTTAATTTTAATCAGTACCCGCGATGTAACCGCGAAACTTCAGCAAGCACTAGCCAACTTTAGATTGCTCGCATAAACTTTTAATTCCGCTGGAGTGTTTCTCTGTGTAGTTTGAGAAATTACATCTTCGATTAGCCAAATACGAGAACTAACGAAAGTCGCATTATTAATGTGCTCTGAGCGGCTTCTAAAAAATGCATTATTAATCGACGAAATTCGTTCCAAGTTTTCTCCGACAGGGCAGTATTTAATGTTTATAATACCGAATAAGAATTATCATCGTAGCAAGGGGTAGAAACGAATATCGTTTGTAACACAATAAAAAATGATAAGAAAAAATTTCGTACATATAGAATCATTTATATAAAAGTTATTGCAAAAGTAACTTTTTCACTGTTTCCGATGTAATATTTTGGTCTGTTTTAGAGGTTAAAAAAGGCATAAATTGTTATTTTTAAAAAAATCCGAGTGGATATTATTGAAGTATAATCATTTCTCTTCAAAATAATTATAATCAATTAAACGACATGCATGATCATGTGAGTGTAAAATTCATTTTGAAAAAAATGTCAAGGCGGGGTAATGCGGGACACCCATAGTTAAATATATGAAACAATTATTATTATGATATTAATTATATTAAAAATACTTCATAACTCTTGTATTGAACTTATTCTTCATTTTCACTCTTTAGACAATAACAATTTAACTTGTTAATCTAAAAACGATCAAATATATGTATACAATTGTTTTCCGCTTGATTTATTGTTAAAATTGATTACTGTTTCGTAAACTGTTTTTCAATCTTTTATTAATTCCATTTTCTTCAACATTAAAACCGATATTTACTTTTTCATCACTTGTCAATGTTATTTACATGGTGTCCCGCATTAGACGAGTTGAGGGGTAATGCGGGACAGTTACATGTTTTCAAAAAAGCCTCATCTTTTTATTTATTAAGTTTAAATAAAACATGAGTAGCAATCGAATGCATAAAGAAGACAATAAAGAATATTACGGCGCTTTTGTTTCTCAAGTTACTGCCAAACATTCATTTATATTGACAATTGTTGTTAGGTGTCCCGCGATACCCCGTTCTCCCCTACGTAAATAACAATTTTGTTCGGTATAAAATAAAATTAAAACTCTACATTTACTGAAAGAACTCGGACATTTTTTACAACACACGCAATGATATTCCTGCAGGTTATAAAAACTGAAATTATGGATTCAAGCCGTTTTCCCGGGAAGCCACAGAATTTTTATCGAAGCATCTTCCGGGGATTAATGGATTTATAAAATCGAGCGCATTTTTCGCCGTCGCGACTCGCTGGATTTTTCAATTTTGTTTTCCAATCGGCTCGAATCGATTCTTCCCGAAATTGATAAGGATGTAAAAATCGAATTGCTCGTTTTTCATCATATCTTCTTTGGAATTCTGTCTATTATAGTCTCTCGTTACATTCGCAGTGAATACGTGGGGCTATCGGATTCACGCATGAAAAAGCTTTAAAAAGTTGCGCGAGCCCCGCATACAAACGCCGACACAACACAGCCTTTTTGTTGCAGCGGCGGAAAAGATAATATCGCCGTTTTGTTGACTGATTCTCGATTGACAATGTCGGGAGAAGCGTTTACGCGGCTCGAAATAAATTCCAACAAATTTAACGTTCATTTTGTACCTTCAAAGGACCAAAATTTACAATTCCAGTAATTAAGGAAACAGCCTCGTCTCTATTTAACGCGCGATAGTATTTCTCGGGCGGTTTTAAATGAAAATTTTAATGAAAGGGCAAAGGCGCGGCCACGGTAAATAATGCCGTGTGTGTTTGCAGCGGGAAACATTTCAGCTATGCATGTAATGGTGTAAAATCTTGGCTCTAGTTGATGCGGAATGCGATGGCATGGACAATGCGCAGCCCCTCGATGTCATTGCAACAATGTGCTCGAAAGCCCGGCCATTTCATTTGCGCGAGGGCACGTCATCATGAAGTCATATTTCACGACTTATGGTAATTACGTCATACCACCCAGAAGTCACATTCAGCAACGCCACCGAATATAATATGCGCGAATCCCAACCACGGGGAATCTTTGTATACTTATCGCGCACACGAATGCTCGTTTATGTACCGTGTATAAATGTACGCATTAGAGACAAACATGAGGAAGCGCATGTACCGAACATGACGTGGCGTAACGTGACCGAATGACCAACGGGCTCGACCCGGTGGTTTATGCTTTTCAAGGGTTCGTTCGTTGGTTTATTATGCTGCTCATCTGCCAGCTTCGGTTGCTGGTATCAATCTGCTACTCTCGACTGAACAACGCGATTTTATTCCATGCGGAAATAATTATAATCTCGCATTCCGAAACCTCGCCCGAAGAGCAGGAACACATTTCAGAGTGATTGGAGTCATA
>JABFQM010001798.1:0-18585 GCA_022816865.1 Zelostemma sp. ZL-2020
GATCACGTTGATGCTGGATTGCGGATTAAATATGCAATCCATCTTGAACTTCATGCCCATGCCAATGGTGCCGAGTGCCAGATTCAATTCGTTAGCTAATTGGGTTCCCCGCGATAATCAACAATCCTGGCAAATCGAAGGGGTAAACCAAAATCCAATTTCCACTCTCAAAACCACAACAATAAACTCACCTCCATCCACTTTTTCAGGAGCTGAAAGAATGCTGTGGCCGAGTGTTCGTCGACTCGACACCAGAGTTTTGCCCACCGTTGGAAAAAATTGTCGACTTTTCAGAAATTGACGCAATTTTAATATCAAACTACACATGCATGCTCGCTCTGCCATTCATCACAGAAAGTACCGGATTCAAGGGCTCGATCTACGCCACGGAACCGACTCTGCAAATAGGACGTTTCTTCATGGAAGAGCTGGTAGAATTTATAGAGCAAACGCCGAGAGCGACGTCGGCGAAACATTGGAAAGAAATGCTGCACGTTATGCCTCCTCCTTTAGCTGACGCGCTGAAACCGAAATCTTGGAAGCACATTTATTCTTTAAGCGCCGTCAATAAGGCACTGTCGAATATTCAGCTGGTCGGGTATGACCAGAAGTTGGTATTTATCAATTCAAAGGGACGAATCATGAGGCAGGATCAAATTTTCTAATTCAGCGTTACATGTTTTAGGACATATTCGGCGCCCTGACAGTGACGCCGATCAGTTCCGGGTATTGTTTGGGCAGCAGCAACTGGTTGATATCTTGCGACCACGAAAAAGTCGCTTACGTCAGCGGTTCGTCCACGTTGACGACACATCCTCGTCCCATGGAACAAACGACGCTGAAGCACGCGAATATGTTGATTCTCACTGGTTTGACGCAAACGCCCACGGCGAATCCTGACACCATGTTGGGAGAACTTTGCATGACCGTCGGCAAGTTTCTTTGGAATAAAAATTGAGAATTTGAAAAAAAATTTGTTGAAACTGATTAAACTTTTTACAGCGATGACCCTGAGAACTGGAGGTTGCGTCCTGATTCCATGCTACCCTTCGGGCGTCGTGTACGATCTCTTCGAGTGTCTCAGCTCTCACTTGGACAAATCTGGGTTTTCCCAGGTGCCACTTTTCTTCCTGTCCCCAGTGGCTGAAAGCTCTTTGGCGTATTCGAATATTTTGGCGGAATGGTAATTTTTGGATCATTTTGGAATTGTAGCGAAATTCAGTTCAACCGTGTCTTTGTGTTCCCAGGTTGTCGACGAGTAAACAGAACAAAGTTTACCTTCCCGAAGAACCGTTCCCTCATGCATTCCTGGTGAAAAACTCGAGACTGAAACATTTTACGACCAGTTACGCCGAAGGATTCAGCACGGATTATCGCCAGCCATGCGTTGTATTCTGTGGACATCCGAGTCTCAGATTCGGAGACGCGGTTCATTTCGTACAGCTCTGGGGCAACAATCCTCAGCACGTTATCATTTTCACCGGTAAAAATGATAACTCTGAAAGAAATGAAAAAAGAACATTTGTTGAAATAATTTTTTCCGAATGTCTCAGAACCGGATTTTCCATACTTGGACGCGCTGGCGCCTTTTCAACCTCTCGCAATGAAGGCAGTGCATTGCCCCATCGATACCTCTTTAAATTTTTCTCAAGCGAACAAGCTGATTCGAGACTTGAAACCGGAAAATTTGGTTGTACCGGATTGTTACACGCAGTCTCCGATAACCGCGCCGCATCGGACGGATTTGATAATTGAACCAGTAGCGGTAATAACAAATACTTGTTAATATTCAATTTTAACTTGTATTAATGAAAGTTACTTTCAGGACAAGCCTTTGATAACTTTTAAACGCGGAGAAGTTGTGAAACTGCCATTGAAACGACAAAAAGGCCGAGTATTCATAGAAGCGAATCTTGCAGGGAATATAATTCCCAGCGACATTAGGCCAGGATTAAGTTTGGCTTCGATCACAGGAGAACTCAAAGTCAAAGACAACGTTTACGTTTACCAGGTATAAGAATAGAAACAATAAAAATGAAATTACCGTTGAATCGAAATTAATAGAAACTCTAATTTTTGGAATAGAACATCGAAAACAGATCAACGATGGAACCAAAAAGTAGCAATTCTCCGGCTCTGACGAAAGACGAGGCGTTGAAGGAAAAGAAAGACGAATATGGAATTCTGGATCCGCAAGAACTATTTCAGAAAATACAAATTGCAGGATTCCACGGAGCCAAACTGCAGCATAGTCCGACTGCGACGTGCATCCACTTGGTGAGTTTCGATGATTTGGAGTGGACTGAAAATTTGGTATCGGCAAGATTGTTGCTAATGTTAATTTTGCAGCAAGACGAGGACACGCTGATCCAGATAGGCGACAATTCGACGCATATATTTTGTAATGGCGACGAGAAACTGAGGAGACGGCTGAGAACGATAATAATGCAGTGTCTTAAACGATTCTAATTTATTTCACAGCATCAATTTGGTACGTGAAGTTCTCGTATTGGTTTTCATACACGATTTGATACATTCCTGGAAATTTATTGGTAATTTACTGGAGAGTCATCATCGAGTTACACGAAATTTTTAACATTTTTGGTAATCTGCTACATCGAAATTGAAAAAACGTTCTTCCGTGTAGTTTATAAAACTTTTGATGTGTGTATATAGTCACAAAACTATTTCTTATAGCATAAATAACTATTACAAAATTTCATCGGGTAGCGTTTTTCATCGATACGATACAACTGAGTTTTATAATACAACGAACATTAGTATCTACAACTAAATCAATACTCCGCCTATCGAAGGCATTTCTTCATCTTAAAATAAAGGGAGTATTTGGTAAGTATTTTACGCTGAAGACAAAGTACAATAAACAATACTGGTCTCGCTAGGACTGTAAAAAATCAAAATTAACGCATCGGCGTACACAAAATTTGAATAGAAAAAATCACTGTAAGTTATCCGACGTTCCATGCATCGAGAACTCGTAACTTGACGAACATTTATCGCGGTTGAGAAACTTTTCGTAGTTTCTCCCTGCACTCCGAATGTGTTTTCTTCGCTACATTGATCGATGCGACGCTTTGCAACCATGTTAAAAGTTCTGCTGCGCGATTTCGATCCATTGTTTCAATTCGTCGATTTTGTTTTCAACTTCTCGGAGAAGTTGATTGTGAAACTGTACACCATTCTTTCGAACGATCGACGATTTCGGTGGCACGTAATGCACCACCTTCATGACATTCAGAGTGCAGTGATGCATTATCTAGTTACCGGTCGCTATGCCTAACGCTACACCCGCTGCGAAGGACGCTAGGAAGAAATGAAATTCGTTAGGTCTAAATTCCTTGTCGCCGGTAACTGTGTGGTACCAGCGTCGAGCTCGCGACTCGCCGTTATTCAATATCCGCTCCGCCTTATTTACTTTCTTGTCCACGTATCGTTCGATCTGAAACAGGAAATTCGTCTACACTAAAAGTCTTTCTTTCCAATTCGAGAATTTTTTGTAATTCGAAAATGAGAGAGACGTTCATTGAGTACAAATGTTTTATTATACCGGTAACTTATTTTATAATTATTCAGTATAAAGTTAAGTTGAACATCTTAGTTCTAAGAATGGGAAACTTCACTGGAGCCTTGCAAAATGTTCTATTCCTTTTCAAAAAGCGAAAATTGACGGCGACTTTCTTGAATTATAAAAAGTTTTAGGAAGACGCTAAACCGATGGCAAAACCGCCAACAAAACTAGTCGCGATTAAAGAATTCGTCCTCCAATATTTCCCTACCTGGAAATTGCAAAAACAAGAATTCTTGGTGAGTAAAGTGCCATGAAACATTGCGCTATTCGGGAAATTACCTTGTCCATTAATTTTGGCCCATCTCCCGTAACTTTCTCCTCGACTTTGTCGGAAATTTTCTCTGCCCTCTTTTGGATTTTATCCCAGTTTATTTTTATGTAGCCCTGGTGCGCCGCGATCTGGAGAATGATGATTCCTCCGCCCACTGCGAAAGCTGCCGCTTTGCTGACCTTCATCGTCAGAAATCCGGTTATCCTGCGTAAAGAGAACAATTTTTCTTGAGTAATTCTTTTAGGGGGTGCGAAATAAAATATTTTTACCATCCTGAGGATGCACCGATGAGTACTTGTTTAGTCGCGGATTTTTTGCTCACGTCGCCCAGGATTTTGTCGAGTACGGATTTTGCTTCGGTCGCGATGTCGTCGTTGGCTTCGTTCTTGCTCGATTTCGACATCGTGATGCTGAAAATTTCACGATTCATTAATAATAAAATAATTCATCATCATCGAGGCTAAAAAAATCGTAACGAAATAATATCGTACTTTTCGAAAAATCATGAAAAGCGATAATCGAATGACGAAATAAAATCGTCGGATTGAATAAAGGTCGAAATTGTTGGCAAGTATAAATTACATTGTTATAATTGGCAATGAATAAATATTTGCGGAACAACAATGCCGTCATCGACGATAAAATATATACGATCGATGTCATTTTTGTCACGGGACAAATTCACGATTTCGTGGATTTTTGCCGAGTTGCGACATGTTAGATCGTAAAATATAAATAGCTAATACGGAATTAGACGTTTGCAGGCCTTAAACGAAAGAATCTACCGTTTAAGTAGTTTTGTTGCTCCGGACGATACCGTTTTTTTGCTCAGCTTGGGCATAATCAATGGAACGTGAACGTCCTGGAAATTCTTTGTTCCATCAAGCGCAATGATCGATTGTTTCGACGCGAATTACAAATGTCTTACCTGTTTTCGTTAACAATCCTCGCAAACGTATCTTCTGTTGCCTGTGCTCCTCGTAGAATATTTGCTAATTTGAGTATACACAAGTATACACCGACTCTGTAGTCTGTACCCACGAAATTCTGTATCTCATTGCGCAGATCGAACTGCGCACCATTTTGCGAACCGTTTTGTAATCGTAATAATGTTTATTATTATTTCGTGCATTGTTACAAGAGACAAATTTATCATTGAAACGCTTTGATGGATTAATTATTATTGGTTTTGTTTATGAGCTTTTGCATTAGAATTGATAGCGATTTATTATCGAGCATGCGAAACGCAGAATTTGAATTTCGCGCTTGTAAAAGACGTGTCACATGATTGGACAATGATTTTGTGGAACGGAATTGCGGAATGCAACGGAATTAGTGGAATGAAGTAATGTAAATACATGTGATTTTCTGTATTTCTGGATTGATGTTAGAAGAAATTGCACATATTTGTTAACGTGTTATCATAACCGCGGTGAGTTAATGGACAATTTAATTCTTATAGTTCTTTTTTTTCTTTTCGCCGCGTTGACACGTTATGTCAACGGCACGTGTTTCATAACCTCAAAAACGCGAGAAAAATAACACGCAAACATGTTTTTATAAAACAACAAAGCTTTGAAAGTAAATTTATTCCTTTAAAATTCTCCATTTCGCCAATAAACTTTTCTTTCTCGTAAATAACAAAATTTTTTTACGCAGGTAAAAATGCCAGCTCCGGAGGGAGATAACCCGAAGCAAAAAGGCCACAGGGAGCGGAATGCGGGTCGTAAAGCAGACAAAAAAAAGGCTAAAAAAGAGCACAAGCAAGACTTGACGGATAAGCAGAGAAATCCGAAAGCTTTTACATTCAACTCGGCAATAAAAGCGGAGAGAAGGTTCCGAAGAAAGCAGGACATCAACACTAAAAAGCAACACATCCCTGTTGTAGATCGTACACCCTTGGAACCTCCCCCATTTTTAGTCGCTGTGGTCGGTCCTCCAAAAGTCGGGAAATCACTCGTCATACAATGTCTCATAAAGAGCTACACGAAGCAACCGCTGACGAACATCTGCGGCCCCGTGACAGTGGTTTCCGGGAAAAAGCGAAGGGTCACATTTATGGAATGCAACAATGACTTGAACAGCATGATCGACATCGCGAAGGTTGCGGATTTGGTGCTGCTTCTGGTCGATGCGTCCTTTGGGTTCGAGATGGAAATGTTCGAGTTCCTGAACATCTGCCAGGTCCATGGAATGCCAAGAATTCTCGGCGTGCTCACGCACTTGGATCAGATAAAAAATGCAAAGCAGTTGAAAAAGACAAAGAAGATGCTGAAGCATCGATTCTGGACTGAAGTGTACGCTGGAGCGAAACTTTTCTACCTCTCTGGTTTGATGCACCACGAGTACTTGAGACAGGAAGTAAAAAATCTTGCAAGGTTCATCAGCGTTATGAAACTCAGGCCTCTTACTTGGAGGAGCACGCATCCTTACTTGCTCGCTGACAGAGTAGAAGATTTAACGGATCCTGAGAAGATTCGGCAGAATCCAAAGGTGGACAGAAACATCAGTTTATATGGGTAACGCTTGCTTTTGCAAAATTCAAATTACTATGACTGTAACTTTCCGATTTCTGATTTTTACTTGCGAATTTTTAGGTATGTGCGAGGAGTGCCTTTGGGACAAAAATCTTCGATCCACATTCCTGGCTGCGGTGACTTGAAGATCAAAGAAGTCAGTTTTCTTCCCGATCCGTGTCCTTTGCCCGAGCAGCTAAAGAAACGCGCTCTTGTGGAGAAGGAGAAGCTGATTTATGCGCCATTTTCTGGAGTTGGTGGCATTGTTTATGACAAGGATGCGGTGTATATTGAGTTAGGTGGCAGTCACTCGCACAAAAAGGAAGAGGATCCAGTTTTGATCACGAACTTGTTGGAAACGCAGGAAACTCTGGACATTAAATTGCAGCGCAGCGAGTTACAATTGTTCAGCGACGCGGCGCCGATTAAGACTCAGGATGTCGACGCAGATTTTAGCCGCGGTTACACATCGGAAAATGTCGTTGACAATGGGAGGATTAGGAGAAAAGTAATTTTCTTGGATAAGAAAAATGTAGCAAACGAAGAAGAAAATGAAGATGCGAGTGATGACGAGGAAAATGAAGATGCGAGTGAAGACGAAGAAAATGATGCGAATAAAGTACTCGAAGATGGAGAAAATGAGCCAGAGTCGGAAGAATCATCGGATGACGAAGATGAAAATGAAGATGCGCCGGAAAAGAAAAGGAAATTGTTTATGTGCAGAACTGAATCGGACGAGGAGATTGATGACATCGAGGGATCAAAAGTTCTTAAGAAGAAGAAAAAAGTGGAAAAGAGTGAAAACACTGAGAAATATCATTCCCTGAGTAAAAATTCAGATAAATACGTGAAGGATAAAATTGCCGAAGCTTTAAGTTTTTTGGAGAACATACCAAGAAAAAGAGAAGAAGCTGGGAATGCCAGTGAGAGTTACGATGAATTGAGTGAGGATGAAAGGAAAGATTTAATTACGAGAACGGACAAAGATGGAGATAAAAACCAAGAAGAAGATGAAATGGACGAAGACGACGAGCAATCGGCCGCGGATTCGGAAGAAGAAGAAAAGGAAGAAGAATTGAGCGATGATTTGAAATGGAGATCAAACTTGGCCGAAAAAGCTAGAGAATCCTTCGTCCATCGGCAACGAAACAACAAAAATATGATGAAAATCGTTTACGGGTGTTTCAACAAATCTCTTCAAAACAACGAGGAGGACAAGAAAAATGATTCGGACACGGAAGATCAGATTGGAAATCTATTCCGTGTCGTGAAGGAGCAACAGAAGCAAAAATTGGAAGACAAGGAACTGAAGAATCTGGAAGAGTGCGTATTCTACTCGACAGATCAGTCCCGCGATTGGCTGGAGGAAGACAACAAAGTTCATTTGACCAATCGATTCGTCACTGGAAAGTGGAAAGAATCGGAAGACGCCGCAGAACTCTTGAAATTGGACGATTTGGAAGACGACGAAGTCGATGGGGATTTCGAGGACTTGGAAACTGGGGAAAAACACGAAGCAAAGGTACTCCATTACATTTTCAGTTATTAACGACTCAAATCTAAACAAACATTCATTATTTCAGAAAACCGGAGCCCCGAAGGAAATGACGACTGGGGAAATGGATGAAAAGAAAAAACTCCTGGAGAAGAAGAGAAAGTTGAAAGAAAAGTTCGACTCGGAGTACGACAACGGCGAGGGTAATTCTTACTACGAAGAGCTGAAAATGGAAGCGGAACGTCAGGCGAAACTGAACAAATTGGAATTCGAGAATTACGACGACGAAATGAGGGTGCAGCTCGAGGGTTTTCGAGCGGGAATGTACGTGCGCGTGGAAATCGACTCCGTGCCTTGCGAGCTCATAACGAATCTGGACCCGACATTCCCCATCGTCGTCGGAGGGCTTTTGCCCGGCGAGGAAAACATCGGCTTCGTGCAAACCAGAATCAAGAAACATCGTTGGTACTCCAAGATCCTGAAGACGCGAGATCCGTTGATCCTTTCGGTGGGATGGAGACGTTTCCAGACTATGCCAATTTACTCGAAGCTCGAGGACAATATGCGTCATAGAATGCTGAAATACACTCCGGAACACGTGGCGTGCATAGCGCATTTTTGGGGTCCGATAACGCCTCAGGCGACTGGCGTGTTGGCCGTTCAAGATGTCGCGGCCAGAATTTCAGGGTTCAGAATCGGTGGGTGTCTGAATACAATTACATGTCGATTCTTTACAACGTAAATAATTTAAAACATAACTTTTTCAGCTGCAACCGGTACAATCGTGGAGATGGACAAAAGCACGCGAGTCGTTAAGAAACTCAAACTCACAGGCGTGCCGTTTAAAATTCACAAAAAGACGGCATTTATCAAAGACATGTTCACGACCGAGTTGGAGGTGGCGAAATTCGAAGGATCCAGGATTAAAACGGTTTCGGGTATTAGGGGTCAAGTGAAGAAGGCATACAGCAGACACACGCCGGGATGTTTCCGTGCAACCTTTGAGGACAAAATCCAGCTGAGCGACATCGTGTTTTGTCGCACGTGGTACCGGGTCGACATTCCAAAGTTCTACAACCCCGTGACGTCGCTTTTGCTGGCTCCTGGGGAAAAGAGTCAGTGGCGCGGCATGAAAACCGTCGGGGAATTGAAGAGGGAAAGAAACATTCGCGCGCTGCCGAATACGGACTCGATGTACACGCCGATCGAAAGGGAAGCTAAAGTTTTCAGGCCGCTGATGATCCCGAGAAATTTGCAAAAAGAATTGCCTTACAAGTATGTTTCTTATTTCGTACTTTGATCGAGTGGGATTTACTTGAAACAGTACTAATTCGAGCTTTTTTTACAGGGATAAGCCGAAGCTCCAAATGCCATCGTCGTTGCGCAGAAAAACGTTCGAAGAGAAGCGCGTGGCTGTCGTTCGAGAGCCGCAGGAAGAGAAAGTCGCGCAGCTTATGAAAATGATACGCACGAATTACGCGAACAAACAAGAGAAATTGAAGGCAGCGACGCATAAGAGGATCACGGAGTATCAAGCGCGAGTCGACGCGGAGACGGCGAAGAAAATGCAGCGGCAAAAGACACTGAAGAAACAGGTTTTCAGGGATCTCAGTAAATTGGAGGCGAAGCAGAACAAACGATAGGTAACTCTTTCGTTTACCGTGTACATAGCAATAGCGAATGTTTTTCAATTGATGAATTTTACTGAATAAAATTAGTAAAACTGGACCACTGATCTTTTCTCCACAAAAATCCTTGGTATTTCGAGGTACAGAACTGAGAGTACCTTACGAGACAATTATTTTATTAAAAATATCATAAGTTACAACATTATATGATAAAATATATTATTAGTCTATTACGAAGTGATAGAATAATGTTATTCAGTATGTACTACAATATTGCTTGTGATCCACGCCATGAGTTGATTGTGTGATGATGTACGGTTGAATACGTGTCTGTTCCCTGTAAAGTAATGAGAAACTTTTCGTTATCAGTGCACGATTGACGAGCGAGTAATGAATAAAGGAAAGGTGTGTTTACCTGCGACAACAGTAACAATTCGTCCTGAGTATCGACTATTTTAACTAGAAACGGCGATCCGGGAACGAGAACGCCGGCCCACCGAACCTCGACTCTGTAATCACCGGGTTCGGTCGGGTCGTACCTGCACAAAATTATGCGATCTTTTTGGGTTTCCCGTTGCATTTCTACCCTGAAAGCTCCCTTTGGACCGCGCACTCGCACCGTGAGTTGTCCCGCACCAGCTCCTCGAGTGTCGCAGATGAATCGTGATTGGAACGATGCTAGTACACCGTGTTCTATTCCTGGCCCGTACACGCGTACCTGTAATTTTACAGGAGTCGTCAGAATATTTTTACAGACCAAATTGAACACGAAGTAATTTGATAAATTGTTTTTTTTTTACTTTGGAAGCGTCGGGAGCGCCGCAAACTCGTAACGTGAACGGAGATCCAGGCACGTGTTCACCCGCGTATTTTATTGTAAGCGCGTGTCTGCCAGCTTCCTGGGGTTTGACATTTAACGTAAAAGTCGCGTCGCCGTGGTCGTAAAGTTCGCAGTACGCGACTTTGTGTGGGCCGACGCAGTGCGCTGTGAGTTCTCCTGAAATGATTAATAATTTGATTTAATGATTTTAACAATAGGATATGGACTCGAACGTGATAATGAAGAAAATGTGGGCTGGGATTATTTACCTGGCCCCGCTCTCCTCGTATCGATGAAGCTCCTTATTTCCTGACCCACTATACCATATTTCAATCCCTCGCCGGAACAAATGACACGCGATGCATCCGCCGCGCTTGTCACATTTACTTGCAAAGGACATCCTTTCAGCTGTCTCCCGTTCCATGACACGTTCATTAGCAAGGAATCCGTGGTAAGCGGAGTGTAACACGCTCGATACACGCTGTCACCTACGATTTTTCCAACATAAATATACATTAATAATTTTTCAGGGAAAAAGAAAGTTGCAGAGTAAACTCCGCTCGGATTTTTACCCAAGTGTTGGAGAGCGACATCGATTTCACTGGTCGGCGAAAATAATTGCACCTTTGGCGTTCCATTCCCTGCCTGCGAGCCGTCGATTGTGAAGCTCACCTCTTCCCCGCATTTCGCCGAAGTTAAACCCCGACCCCTCAGCATGACTCGGTTCGAATCGTGCCCAGAAGACTGCAAAAATTCCAGTTTTTCATATCAATGCATTCCTCGTCGGAGCGTTTTTTATAGACGAGAAAGTTACCTCGGATTCTGGGGTAACCGCCAATTTCGGTGCCCCCGGGAACGGAAGCCCGTTAAAGTATAACTCTAACGTGTGTTCCCCGCTGCCTAAATGACTCGGCGCCACGACCTTGAGCCTATTGTTCGACGTCATTTCAAACTTTAGCGACTGATCGTCGATTCTTCCGCTCAATTCCCCGGGACCGGCTTCGGCCGTGTCGAGACAAATTTTGTTCGTTGCTTGGAGTTTCAAGCGACCCAGCTCGTCGCATAACGCTGCCCAGCCACCTGCGAATTCAGGAAATGATGTAATAATCGAAGGATTTCAACAGCGAGATGAAAGCAATTTCATCCAACTTACCAATGACACGGAGATTTCTAGTGTCTACGACTTTCGGATGCCACGGAGAACCCGGTAATTGTTGCCCTGCGCAAACAACTCGCACATCGAAAACTCCCACTTCCGTCGGGGTAAACGATATGTTCCAGGTTCCTGGATTCGCGCCGGCTTCGATGGTTGCTTTCGATACGCTGTCGGGTCCGTCGACCTGGGAAAAAGCGACGATTTAGAGCGAGAAAAGTCGAAGAAACTCGATACAATGAAAGGGGCATTTTTTAGGCAAGTACCTGAACAGCTGGTGGACTCCTCGTGCCGGTGACGATGAAGTGAGCAGCTTTTCCCACGTGACCGCTCAACAATCCTTCGCCTTTCGCACGGGCTTGACCCGCCGCCTCGACCGTGCAAACCAGTGGACTATTCGGTATCGTAACGCCTCCTGTTTTACACAAATTTCAAGTCACTTTATCGCGATGCAAATCTTAATAAATTTAACGATAAAAACGTACCATACGTGATGTTGATTAAATACGTTCCAGGTACACTCGGGGAAAACTCGATCATCTCGGCGCCGTCGTTCAACGGGCTGACTTGCAAAGGAAGTTCTTGTCCCAAAGGACTCGTCGAAGTCACGTCCAACTCTGCCATTCCCGCATCGGATTTTATCACTTGAAATTGTAATGAAACAGCGAAGTTTGAAAATTGTTCAACGTTTAAAAAGCACGCATTGACGAATTGATTGACGAATGTTGAACGTTTCTCGGCGCGACGGAACCGATTGTTTATCACGCGGAATCCAACACTGTTATGTGTCACCTAAAGTGCAACAGAGCCGCGATTACCTTTGCGCGGGCAAGGCTATTTGAAAGTAGTCTAGATTTCCGATATTCGCGGGGTTTATTTGCAATCGCCTTGAAAGGCCCCGCGTTTTATGCATAGCTGGATAGAAAATATATGCGTACTTTCTCTCGCGCGGTCATAAGCGTGAATAATCGAGCCGGTATTTTCTTTTGAGTTCATTCACTCCTCCCCTTTTTTCGCGATCGCCTCATTTTTAAATTCAAATTACCAAAGTCCGTTTTCACTCTTAGAACTTTCTTTTTTTTATTCGCGTTTTCCAATTCTTTATCGTTTAACCGTAACATAATGCTTTCTTCGAGTTTCGAAAGTTTGATATGTAATTCATTTACTAACGAGTTGCTTCAATTATTAAAAATAACTTACGCTTGAACGCGATGTGATCGTGGACAGAAACGGTGGTCGGCCCAAGCTCCTGTATCCTGACTTTGCTCGCATCGAAAGCTTGACAGAAAAACGGCGAACCTAGTACTGGTTTGGCACCTTGCAAGACGTCAATTTTATACGTGCCTAGAAAACAGGAATTCGAAAAATTACAATTCAACTCTCGCCTCTCCCCCAAAATGTTACATAAGAAACGCGCGAACGTACCAATAGTATTCGTTGTGAATTCCGCGAGTAAATTACCGTCCCGGTGCTGATAACATCGCACTGGAACGGCGTTCCCGTGAGGACCACTGATAACAACGTCGAATTCTTTTCCAGAACGTCCGAGAGTTTCGATCGTGAACGAAGTCACTTTTCCTACGCATGATTGGTACAGACCCAAACCCGTAGCTGTGACTTCTCTTCCCCCGGTCGGTCCACGCACCGCAACTTCCACTGGGCTTGCTTTAATTCAAGACAAATTCTTGTTCAATTTGTGAATGAAAACACGCGAATTTTCCGTACCTTGAATGTGGACGTCGTTGTATTTGATGTGAACCCTGTGCGGAGCAGCTCGGGTCGGATGGAATACGACCTCGTAAATTCCGTTGTCTCTTTCTCGAATCAAACTGTCGACATCGGCTCCTCCGGCTCGAACGTTCACGCTCAGTTTTCCTGGGCCCGCTTCCTTCGACGCGACAACTGCCGAAAAACGCTTGATTAGAAATTCTAATATCGTATTAAATTCCAGCTGTTTTGAGAATTTAAAAACGCAGTCGCACCAGCGATAGTTCCAGGGCGATGACACACGACGTCGGAAATTTCCTTGATCATGACTTTGCTGGGATCGAAGGCTTGGAGGGTCTGCGAACTGACGATTTTCTGGCCGTTGCTGAAGATGACGTTGTACGTGCCAACGAGTCTAGTCCGAATTTCCACTCTGTACAAAGCGGACGAAAGTTTCGTCAATGAACAGGGTATGATGATACCATCCGGGCCTGTCAACAGAGATATTCACGTTTACAATTGTTCTCAGGAAAATGTATCTGGTAATGCCTGGATTTACCAGTAACTTCAGCGGAAACGGGACCATCGAGACACGGCATTTCCAAGTCCATGTACGCGGTGTTGCCCACTCGAATGAAGGAAGGACCGTCCAACGTGTTATTGACGACTGGGCATTTGAACGGGCTTCCTGAATCCGAAACCCACGATTACAAAATTTAAAGATCCAAACTATAATAATTGAGCAGATTTCACTTTGGCAGATTTCATTCGAGTACCTACCCGGTACATTGTCGTCGTTGAAACTGATGTTAACGTAGTGCGTGCTCGTGGTCTGGGGCACAAACGTAACGTCGTAAAGACCTCGAGCGCAGGCAACGACCTCTGCCTTAACCGTGTTGTCCTCGGTGCTCACGACGAGCTCCAAAGTACCCTCGCCTGCTTCCGCCGCGTCCACCGTAAACGTCGTCGCCTGGCCCAACAAAGCTTCCGAAAGTCCCGATACGTGGACCTTAAAATACGTAAAAAAGTCAGTACCAAAAATGGAATTTCCCCGAATCTCGTTTCTTTACAAAAGCTCACTTTAGTAACGTCGTAGATGTTGCACGCGAAAGGAGAGCCCGAAACGGGCTCTCCGTCGACCAAAACGCTCACGTTGTGTCTGCCAACTTCGATCGGCATGAAACTGATGTTGAATTTGTTATCCAGAGGCTCGATCGTTATCGGAAGCGCCACATTCGACGGCGGGGTCACGATAACGTCGCAATTCGTCGACGAACCTTGCGGATCGACGACGAAAGATATCAGACGTTTCACCGCTCCCATTTTCAAACTGTGGCCGTTAATTATCGACTGCCCCGCGCTCACTACTTTGCAACTGAACGGAGATCCTGCGAAAAATCGAAGATTAGTTTGTTTCCTTGACGCTGTTCTTTGAGTGAAAGTTTTTTTTGTTTACCTGGAACGGGTTCGCCGTTGAATCGAACGCTGAGACTGTGCACGGCGGCTTCCTGAGGCTTGAAATTGACCTTGAATTTCGCGTTCCCTTCGCTCTGCACGTAATTTGGGACATTTTTCCCGTTCACGGCTACGATGATTTCGAGATTCCCCGCCCCTGCTTGGCTGGCGTTTACTGAAATGCATGAAATAATGAAAAACGTGGAATCTTGGAGTAGGTTTTTCAAGCTGTTTCGTATTTACTGCTGAAGAAAACGGCTTTTCCGACGACTCCGCTGTTGATATCGGTGACTTTGACTTTGTTCGCGTTGTAGGCTTTTACCAGGAAAGGACTCCCTTCCACGTGCGAACCGTTGAGTTTAACTTCCACGCTGTGGTCACCTGGAATTTCGCAAATTCATCGATTATTAAAATCTTAAATTGATCCATTTGATGACGAGTGATTTGGGCTTCGACTCACCGACATCTTTGGGAGTAAAACCAGCAATGTACGATCCGGCTACGTTTTGTTTTATGTGAATCGGCAGGCTTTCCCGCGTAGGAGAGAGCACCTCGACCATTGGCGTTCCTAAAGAAGCGTCGGCTTCGACGCTGAAGGTTGCCACGCGATTCACGGATACCTTCTCCAATCCCTCCGTGATTAGAACTTTCGCGGTATCGCTCACCTGTTAAATACATCGCCAGTTGAGTGACCCAAGAAATACCGAAAGTGCCAGATTACGCAACTCGCGTGGTGCACGAAGCGCAAAAATAATGCAACTGCAATTGCAGATTTCCGGCGACGAAGCAGTAAAAAAAGAACAAGGTTTTCTAGCAATTAAAAGACAATTAAATTTTCTTCGGCGCTTTTTTTGCCTTGCGTCGAGTCAAATGCCAAGTCGCGAATCGAAAGTTTCTTTCGAAATCAGGATTGCCACAACTCGAATAATTGTCACGAAGAGTTACAGAAATCATGTAATATTTAAAACGTTGCAGAAAATTAAAAAATATGAAGTTACGTCGATTTTTGTACACATTTGTTGCAGTAATGGGGAGTTTGCATGATTTTTTTTTAATTGCTAATGATTATGCGTGTCTAACTGTGAATATAACTTTTTTCGAAAAACTTTCACGCTCGAAATTGAGCTAGTAAATAAATAAAGAAAATTCCATTATTTGAAATTGACGAAAACGGTTTGGAAGCATCCGAGTCCTCCCGAAAGGTAGATGTGACGTCATATCGTTGTTTAAAACATACGGAATTCGCACAAAAGTGTGAAAATAAATAAAAGTTCCACTTACAAATGGTGTTTTGTACCGAATTGGACAAGTACAACGATTAAATGGCCAGAAAAACATTTTTTCGCTGCCCCGCAAAGTGAAAAAATGAGAAAGCGATGGTTTCAAAGTGCTAAACGAGGGGAAACCCCAGAAAATAAAATTATTATTATTGCAAAGATGATTTCAATTTAGGTATCATTATCATAAATTTATTATTTGTATTAAAAATTGATGTGCAAGTGTATTTTATTGTTAAAGTGTTCCACATAACCTTACCTTTGTTCCAATAACAATATAATGATCGGGCGATAATTTTAATTTTAATTTAATACGTAGCAGACTCGAAACTACAACGATATGACGTCACTCGTCAGCAGCCAATCGAAATCGTTTCAATTTCAAATTGAATTTTCACTATTTTCCTGCCGATATAAATTTGGAATTTTACAGGAATTTCATTTCTAGTCATATTAATATTATTTCGCAAAAAAAACACGCAAACTCCCTATTAAAAAATTACATAACAAAGTCTGATTTCCTAGTCCTCGCTGTCAAGAAAAACTCATAATTCAAGCTGTAAAACCTGGGAATTTCACACGGCGATCCTGAAAAAAGCGTTACAATACCTGACATTTAAAAGGGCTTCCAGGTACGTCCTCGGCGTTAAACCGCAGGTCGACCGTGTGCACAATCGGCTCTCGCGGCGTGAAAGAAATCGCATAAGTATGTGGACCCTGAGCCTGAGCCGACGTCGGAACTCGGCCCCCGTTTACCGTCACTTCCAAATTCCCTGGTCCCGCTTGACTCGTTTCCACTACAAAATAAAACATTCCATTCATTCAGCACAAATCCACTTTCCAAAAAGAAAAAAACGTAATCCAAGCGTGAGATACCCAAAAACGTGATGGGCAAGCCGATGACTCCTCTTTTGGCGTCTTTGACCTTGATCGCCGCGACGTCGTAAACTTTACAGCTGAACGGGCTACCAACGACCGGCATGTTTCTGTGATTCACCGAAATTCGATGCTCCCCGACAATCCTGGGCGTGAAATCCACGCTGCACGTGGTGTCTTTGTTATCAGTGACCTGAGCCGGTACAGCCTGTCCATTGGGTCCTATCAAGTCCGCCGGTTAGTCGTATGATTATCATTTAGTCGACCAACTGGGTGGATTAATGAGGGGGGAAATCGGGGCAAGTATTTCGCGACTCGTACTTGGGTTAAGGGACGATTACGAAGCTTAAAGCTACTTTGTTACAGGCCTTAAATTCCTCTTAATTAAGCATCTACTAGGAAACGCACCGTGAGTCTTGGAATAACTTTCCCAATAATTATGGCACGAAAATAGGGCTCGAATTGTTATCCCAGTAGCACCAAAGATGGCGGTTATGTGATAAACTATGGTAGCAGAAGTTAGAGTACACGAGGTGATAAATAAATGGTTAATTCGATACTTTTGAAGACCCACCACCGGATTCTACTGCTCTTAACGTTGTTACTTTCCATAAGCTAGGGTTAGAACAAAAATGAGCTTGTTTTCGAGAGTCTAGTAGTGTCGTAGTCTGAAACTTGGCCGACCTGCAACAGAGAGAAGTGCTCTCAAGCTACCGTTGTCACGAGTTGACTTTCCGTGCTCTTCGCAGAAAAGTGATATCGCTTTTGGCGAGGAAAATTAACACGAGTCATGCGGGTGACATGTATGACCGTCGCAGAGCTCGCAATTTGTGAAACACACAACTCAATGTTAAGACACGAAAATCATTAATGTGCTGACTATGAATGCGAGGTGCTGAAGACACAGTTACACACATATTTAGAAGAAACTTTACTGGGTAAGCTTTCGTTTCGTAGAAAGACGAATTTATTTACAAAAATTCGTATTTACAGGGCCTGGCGGGACTCACCTTCAACGTTAACTTCGAGATCCTCTAAGCTACCCGCAACGTTACTGACAGTCAAATAACTCTGCCGTCCTAAGCCAGCGCTGCTCAAAGCCTGCCCGCTTACCGTCACATGACTGTCGCCACCAACTCTCGTTATTATGGGACAGCCCGGCACCGTTTGCTTGTTAAACGAAATGTTTATAACGTGTTCGCAAGCCTCGAACGGCACGAAACTGACCGCGAATCGGGCATTGCCCTGCGGGGTCACTTGAGTGGGGATGTTTTGACCGTGAGCAGATATCGTGATCTCCAGATTGCCCTCGCCAGCTTGGCTCGCGTCGACTGCAAAAAATCACATTCGAGTACTTCCCTTCGAACTTGATTCGAGTTTCAAGCCAAAATTTACCAATGAAATGCGTCGATTGGCCGACGCTTCCCCGCGCGACGGGCCCGATCAGCACTTTATCGGCGTTGAACGCCTTGGCCAAAAACGGCGTCCCGTTCACGGGGTGTCGATTGTACTCGACGTTTATCGAATGCACGCCCACGTCCCTTGGCATGAATTCGGCCGTGAAGCCGCTCTCGACGTCGCCGGTTACTTTTACCGGCAATTCCGCAACGGGTCCTGCAATTTTGACACATCTCTTTTTACTCTGTACACGGTTTTTCAGCGAATATGAAATTTTTTAAATTTTAACAATGTTTCTTCGTGCAAGTTTACAATTTTCTTTCCAATTGTTTGTGTACACAATTTACCTCTCACAGAGACCGAAAGTTCGGCACTGCCGCTTCCGTCCACGGTCATGTGG
>JABFQM010001799.1:0-18574 GCA_022816865.1 Zelostemma sp. ZL-2020
CAGCTGAAGCCACAGGAGGTGTTTGATCAAAATGACCTTGCGGGTATCCTATTAAAGTACAAAATAAAACGTTAATTGTAACTTGTTTTGTCCACATCATATGTTTTAGTTTCAATTTCATCTTTTAAAATACTCAGTTGGCGTTAAAAAGAAAAAGAAAAAGAAATGTTGGAATTTGGTTAGTAATTAAAAATGTCTCACCTTGCGACTCCAAGACACCCCTTGAGTTGCCAGCTGAGTTCATGTCAGAAGATGAACATACTTCTTATTAATTCATGTTATTAAAAGCATAAGCATTATTCAATTGGCAAAATGTATTTTTGTACAATTTCTAATTCGTAACTAAATAAAGTATACTACGAATAATTATTTACCTTGTGGAGGATAATATCCATGCGATTGTGGTTGGTAATTTTGTTGAGCAGGGCCGTCTGTAATCGGCGGTCTCTGACGCAAACTAGAATATCGCTTAGGTCTGTTAACAGATGCATCGGATGATTGCTGCTGCTGTTGCTGCTGGCCCTGTTGATGTATTTGTTGCGGCCCTTGTTGTTGCTGAGGTGCTTGCTGAGGTCGAGTTGGGATTGGATTCAATCTCTGCTGACTAGATGGTCGTACGTAAAATTGTTCTGCAAAACGAAACGAAAATTACACTTGTGCCATGGTACGTTAGGTCGTACGTAAGAGAAATTGATGAGCAAACGTGATACTTACTATTTTGCCTAGCAGCTTGTTGATACGAAGCGCCGTCGCCAAGACCCATTTCTTTCATATCGTCAACTAATTGTTGTTCATTGGCGACATTATTTCGCTTGCCATCGCCTACATGAGATTGTGTGAAACCTCTTCCTTTTGTTTTCGCTTCGCCGATTTTATCAATAACACTGTTATTGCTGTTTGGCTTAAAACCACGTCCTCGTACTCTGCCAGCTGTAACATTTCTTCCTAAATATTGACGTCTATTCGAGTTGCATTTAAAATGCTGCTGGTAACTTATACTTTTCTCACCCATTGATACATTCATTTCAGCAATACTCGCTGTCCCTCCGTCAGTATCATTGAAACTATTGACTTGAGCCTTATTATATTTACCATCTTTCTTCCATGGAGAGTTCATCGAATCATTGAACACTTTGTTGTCGTTCCTGAAACATCATATCATATCAAGTTTGGTACATTGACTTTTTCCATGTAACTTTTTCACGCTAAAAAACTTGACGTGGCCTTACACTGCATTATTCAATGATTTTGGAGACTTTGTCTCTTGTTCAAACGGCAAAGGTGGGAATTTCTGAGGCGTCTTTTGAGGCACCTTATTTTTATTGCTGTACCAAGCAGAAGAAATGACCGGTTCATCGGAAACAGGCATGTCCTGAAACAAAAAACAATTGGAGTAAATAATTTTATCCATGACCCAACAAACGTCGATATCGTTGAAAAAACTCACATTATCTTTGGAATTCAATGCCGGAAATTCTTCCCCACCTCTGTTAGATCGGCGATTATTAGTTTTCCCAGTTGAAACAGGTCCTGCCATTTTACCATATGCGTTCTCATCTTCCCAATTACGCGTATATTTGTTGGGGCCACGACTATTAAATGAAAACACAAAATTACTGTCTGATTGAGAAAATGTAAAACATGTAAAATGCTTTGTGCCAACCCGTATCGTCGTCTCCTGCGTGCTCTCGGGGGACCCTCTTCGTTTCGAATGTCGTAGCCGTAAACGGCGATGAGTTCCTCATGACTTTTCGGAGCTTGCTCGTCATCGTTGTATCGGTCATGGTTCCACTTATCTTCTTTATCTTTCCACACTTTCTTCTCTTTCACTTCTCTTTCAGGAGTAGCTTCTTCTACGGCTTCGGCAACCTCCTCGGTGGTTCTGTCATCGTGCTCATAGAAAGTGCCGCGCTTCGGTATGTATTGAGGATTACGACGATCCTCGTCGTCGTCCAACTTCTTTTGCGACTTTTCTTCTTCCTGGCCATCCCCGCTTTCACGCATCGCTCCGTCTTGGGAGCCCGACGCTTCCGAGTCACTACCAGCGGTGTCATATTCTGAGTCGTGCTCTTCTTCTTCCTTACGTTTGTTGTTCTGTTACAGAGCAAATTATTGCATTAGTAAGCGAGTGCTAAATTTTCCATTAACATTTCACGGGCAAGTAACTAACCTGTGTTTCTTTGCTGACATTTGATTCGTCATAGGAATCGGACAAATCATCGGAACCACCGGAGAGTCGAGTTTTTCGCCGACGTCGAGTATCCGACATGATTGCAATTCTATTTTACTCGAAAAATCCGCAAGTATACGGCCAAGTATAGCCAAATAGGGGATAACGCTTTTCACACGCGCTTCCTCTATCGATGTCCGCCGAATTCTCCTGACCGAATTTCTAAATTGCCTATTTTTGATGTTGCATACGACTCATACGAATAGAAGCCTACATGTATCATATATGTATGTACTACGTGCAAATACGTATGTGTATGATCTAGAGTAGAAAAATTACAGCTGCGGTAGCGGACTGGGACGCACGATCACGATCCATACGCATGAAAGCACGAGCTAGCGCGAGCAACGAGAGTTGCAAAAATAATACACGCACTAAATGTAACTTTGCGTAACTCTCTCTGGCTCTCTCTACGCGCGCGTACACATCTATGCAGATGCCAAGCGTGTGCATTAATTTAATCGCGAATACGGCAATGCAATTCCTGAATCCGCGATGTACACAAATTGTTACGCCGTGCACGTCAATCCTTGGTTATAAGTTAGACAAGTTAGTTGAGGCAAGTTCGAGGAATTTGAAACGTACACACGCAGAACGCGACATACGTAGCTAGCGTACACGTGTTGAAGATTGTGTGGAAGGGTGTCAAGAACTCTGCGCTCTCTGTGCTGCGCGTGTACGGTGCACACGCTCACACATGCCGGGAAGCAAACAGAGTCATTATGTGCACTTTTGCGTGAATCCGGGCTATTGTACAATTTTTCTCTCTTTTTAACTCGTGAAATTAAATAGAGACAATTTCTCTCGGGTTTAGAGGAAGAAAACGCGGAATTGTCTTTTTTTCACGATCGAAAAGAGTGAGATGGAATGACTCTACTCGCGAATGGTTCTCATGAACTTCCGGTTCTTACGCGACTTCCTTCATTCGATTTGAAAACCTGATGACATTTTTAACGCGAAAGAAATATTTTTGACATTTATATATTGTTTAGAGCAATTTTTCGAGGAGCAGGTTAAGAAAGAAAATGTTCGAATACATGTAGAGCGAGGAAAATGATAAATTTTTGTAAAAACCGATGCAAAATATGAGATAATCATAAAGAATTGCGTGAAAAAATTGTAAGCAAATCTCCAAGTACATACGAGGAATATTGACAAACATGGGCGTCGCATGTACAGCAATGAAAAAACCATCCGAAGGCAGAAAAATTGCGTATGAAAGTCTCGCTTCGGATGAATCAAATCCATCGGACCGCGATATTAAGAGTCGACCCGGCAATCCAGGTAGCAGCAGACTTTTTTATAGGTATAATGATAAGAACAAAGTCAAATAAAGCCCTCAAATTCTTAAACAAATAAATCGATTGTTTTGCTTTTTTGCTAAAAAAACAGGATAATTGAAAATGAATGGTTTTGCTTTCAGGAACATGGGACGAATTGCACAACAAAGTCTTCAGCTTATGCCCTGTCAACATTCAGGGCTTGCAATTGATTTTAGGAAAAAATCTCAGCGAGCACTTTCGCGTGAATCACGTCTTGACGCTTAGTAATACAATACCTACCGGCTACAAATTCGAAGGAAATTATACAGGGACGAAAAGAATCGGACCCTACGAAAAATACCCAATTATTAAGGGTAGCATCATGCCCAATGGAAACATGTCCGGTTTATTCGTGCATTCATTAGGCTGTCGGTTTCGTGTCAAATTATCTAGCCAGATCGATAAAAGCGAATTCAAAAACTGCAGTTCGACTTTGGAATATCGCTCGGACGATTTTACCGTTTCCAGCAAAGTGGGAAATGTCGATTTCTTAAAGCGTTACGGCGTTTTAAATATGCAATATCTTCAAGCGCTGTCACCCAGGCTTGGCAAGACGAATCATTTACACTTATGGCGGCTGAATTCTTTTTCTCCTTCGCGGAATCTTAATTTCTGTTGCTTTTTTCAACAGCTTTAGGTGCACAAGTAACGTGTTTACGAGAATCGGATCTGCCGAACGGTTATCAAACTGCATTGTCCGCAGCCTTCCGTTACAGCACAGGGCCCAAGACGTTCTCGGCAATTTTCGGAAAAACTGGTTTACATTTGAGCTACCACCACGTAGCCAGTGACCAATTACAATTGGGAGTGGAAGTCGAGAGCGATATGAAGATGCATCACACCTCATCTCAAATAGTTTACCAAATTAATATGCCAAAAGATGACATTCTGTTCAAAGGCGTTGTCACGTCGGAATTTAGTATAGGCGGAGTCTTGGAAAAAAAGCTCATGCCTTATCCTAATGCATCCCTTTTGCTTAGTTGCTATGTTAATCACAGAAAAGATCGGCTGTTCGTAGGCATCGGTTTCAATATTAAATAGCTTCTTTGTACAATTTTACATGTAACATCGGTGTATCTATGTTGCAATTGTTACATTAAAAACGCAATAGCGAAATAGACGAGAAATATTTTTTCAAATTTCCATTTATTTACATGCTTACGTTCATGCTTAACAAAAAATATGTAATGAATCAACTAATTTGGTAAAAATACGTTAAAGTTGTAGACGACGTAAGTATAGTTTATTCGTTATATTTATCAACTCAATACTTTATACACACGAGGTATGTATGAATTGTTTTTCTTTCATTCATCGTTCATAAATACTCTCAAGGTATTCTGTCCGTCACCTCGTCATCTTCTTGTTGCGTATTCCTTTTCATATTGCTTATATTTAAAGGAAATTCATCATTAATGAGGCCATACTCATCATCCGCAAACTGCAGAATTTCACATATCAACGGTGACTCTACGCCCAAAATATATTCACAGGTTTTCGGTTCCAGTAAAAATAAAGACACGCTGGATTGGCTTCCCGTTGGGTTTTTTACGCACTTCAATTTTACCTGCAACAATTTTCAACTCGAGTTTAAAGTCAACAAGGGCACATGTAGGAAAAATAAATGAGCGAATGAGAAATGTACTACCTCCGTTTGACGGAGTTTTCCTGTTTTATCGCAAACGCTGCCGTCGCTATAAAAGTGAATGATTTCTTCCCTCTTTTTTAGCTTTTTCGGTTTCGGCTTTTTATGAGGGTGAGCGCCTATCCACTTAATATGCTTTTGCTTATCGAATTTGCCCAAATTTACAGTTGTCTTGGTGCCATCTTTTTCGAGGTGATACTGAACGACCGACTTCCCATAGCAAAATTCATACTTCCACCATCCATTTCCCTGTAAAAAGTTGCAATAATTCGATCATTTTACCTCGAAACAAAACATTTTTCACTCTCACAATATTGTTCTGCTGAACTTACTCCGTTGAGACAATTTTTTCCGTTCAAAAAATTCTTTACAGGTCGCATTCTTTCTAAGCTCAGGCCTTGATCAATGAACAAATTGGCAGCATCGTTACTGTCCTGTTTGCCAATAACATCTATGTGTCGAGTTTCCACTCTCACGCGAGTTTCTCCATCCTGAAAAATATTCAAATTCGTTGCATTAATGCTTATATTAATTAACTACTCGTCAGATTAAAATAAAACCTGTTTAAACATTAAAGCATTAATTAAGAACATTTCTGCGATTATTAGAATTAATCTGCCACGATTAGAATATTGGCTTTCGTTGAATGATTTACGACTTGGTTAAAATCGAAAATTCAACATTATTGAATAATTGACGGATAAATAGGATCCCGTATGGCTTAAAAAGTTGAGAAATATTCGAGTTCAAAGATATCAACTTCTCAATTCCATGCCGGGGTTTTAGAGCTAATTTTTTACCTTTACACTAAATACAGCGTCAGTAACAACTTTTGCATGCATGAATGTTCGCTATTTTGTTGCCATAAACAATTGAAAACAAGACAAAATGAAAAAAGTGGCAAAAGGTGAATGACTTTCTTACATGAATCTGGTTTTGCAAGGTTGATCAAAGATTAAGAATATGCAAGAAAAAATTGGTTCCTTTTTAACTGGAGGCGGAATTGTTAGTTTTCTTTTGTCAAATAATTGCTTATTCAAAATATAGCATGCAAATAAAATGTTTCTACTCCCCATTCTCCTAATTTACAAATACACAAATACATCTACGCCTTAAAAAGTATGCATCCGTCAAAATATTTAGAGAATAACATTCCCAGTAATATATTCTCAACAAAAAAGAAATACCGAAATTGCTAATGCTCAAACATTATTCAGAGCAGTTTTTAAAACATCGTACGTTCCACAATTCATTTATTCTTCAACATCATGTTATGATTCTATGTGAAACAATTAAGAAGTGCTTTAGAAGATTTTGATGATCATTATAAAGTTCAGGACCGATGGAAAAAGAACCGGAACGAGCTAAAAGCATGAAACACTGCGGATACGCGAGTTTATCGGAGCAATCCCTGAAGCTTTTTTCCTAAAGTACAAAAGTTCTAACCTGGCCTTCCTCCTCTATATGAAAGATTGTATAGACTTCCGGGCGCGTATCATCCTTCTAAAAACAATTAACAGCAAACTTAAAACTATAACATCACTTGGAAAGATTAAAAAGATGATAAAGATAATAATGCTATGCCACGTAATGAAATTACTAAGTATAAAGTTCCGACGTGTTTTTCTTGGGATATCATTTCTGGTTGTTGTACGTAAGAATTTTAACGCTTTTTAATGGAAAAGAAGCTCAAAGACTGAACGAATTCTCGATTTTATAGCTGCGGTTATACGAAGACAAATACAGATAATTTGAGTATGCAAATGTTTCACTTGTAGTATCAAGTTCCACGAAATTCGTACAAAATGTGCAGCTTGTCATTTTAAAAAATTGCATGCAATTGATATACATGATAAAAATGGCAAATAAAACTACTATCTCAGTGATCATTAAACCTTATTCATCTAAAGTTACATTTGTTTTAGAAGTGAATTATTATTTTTGATTCTCATGCTTGAAAGACATTTCTGAGTTTTTTTATTCTACCGTATAACAAAATTTGAACTTGTACTGATTTATACCATGCCATGCCAACTCTAGAGACAAGAAAAAAGGCACGAAAGATTACTACGCATCACAAAAATTGTAATTACATCCTTCTAAATACGAAATGAAATAAAGTTTTCAAAAACATTCCATGTACAAAACGTTGTATAGCCAGAAAATATGAAAGAGACTTACTGGAATTGAAATAAGTAAGGTTTTAGTATCGAGATGACACTTTGCCATCAATATCAAGTATAATATGTCTTAAAGCAAAGTGTGAAATATTGGAAACATCTTGTTTCTACTCAATAAGAAGTCTCGTTATCAGTTTACGAAGAAAAAGTATTTCGCAAACACATTTGTAACTTTACCGTTCTTCCTTGTCTCAATTCAAAACTTTTGGCCTCCAGTACTAGCAAAGACTTGGGTTTTTTAGGCGCATTATTCACTGGTCGGCAAACGATTTCATTCTCTCTGCTGTCTTGGGGTTTATAATTCGGATGGTTACAAAGTAGCGGAGACAATACAACGGCCTCGTATTCGCAGCTCGAAGTTTCCTTCAATGAGAAAATTTCGTGGTTTCCATGTTGATAGCACACGTATAAGACCTTGATGGACCTTGGATTGCTGTTCAAGTCGCAAACTGTGCCGTCCTTCATTTCTATCTCAACATATGACATGTTGATCCCATCCACTTTTTTCATTGGAATTTCCATTCTTCTGTTACCGAGTTTGTACTCGTCATATTCGGCTGAAAGTTTGTCTATTTTGTCGAACACTCCCAAATGATATTCTTGAAGTTTTAATTTATTTCCTTCGCGTTCTTCGTGATACTGGCGAACGTATCGGCCATGGCACAGTTCATACGTCCAGTAAGATTCCAACTGAAAATTCAGATTAAATGCATTATTAATTCCATCAATTTCTCGATATAAAGTAAACAGATTCCAGTTTCCGAAATAAAACCTACTCTGTAAGAACAGATTTTTTGTTTAAATAGAGGAGACAAAATTTCGATTGGATTAAGCCCTGTGTAATTGTCCTTGGGATTTTCTCCTGACTTTGTAGTATCAGGGATGGAACACTGATATTTTTCATTTCTTTCCGATGTCATATAGTAGTGCTCTACATGTTGTTGTGAATTCTGAAAACATATATTCGTTACATTGAGTTACATGGGCGCAGCATTCGATAAGAAACGCAAAAAGATTGTTTTCATACCAATAAATCCGGCGTGCTGCTTTTCCCGGGCCAGTTTATGTTATACAATATCGTGTCGTCGAAACCTTTGAACTCGTGTCCATGGATAATTGCGATGAATTTAAACAGCAATAAATAAGGGATGATCATGTTGCCACTCCGAAAAAGCCAATGCTCCATGCCGCTGAATTTTTAATATAAATTACACTATTTTAGGTAAAAATTGACATACATTTATTGTTAATTAACGGTACGAGCAATCTTTTTGTATCGCGTAGGAAATCAAATCGTCGTGAATGTGCGGCGAGTTGCTTACCTTAATAGTTATTGTATACGTTTCTACAATAGAAACTTCATCGCTGTGACAATATGTTAGCAATTATTTATCGATTCATTGATTTCAGCATTTTTCGTATTGTTATATTGTTTTTTTCGTCGAATTGTCGAATCGCGACAAGGCAATAATTATTACTTATTGTTACTGATTACAGAAAGACACGCGTCGTGGCACAGCTGATGCAGCCATGCGACATTTGAGGAAACGTGAACCAATCAGCGCTTTCGTAGTTGAGGCGCGGGAAATTTCGACATTTCAAACAAAAAACCTCCCATTTATTAATGTTTATGTGTACCACTATTTGTACAAAAATCGGTTCAGTCTAAAATTATCATAAATTAGTTATTGATAACGTTTTAATTATGTATTATTTTATTTGCATGTATAACAATTTCTGTAACGTTTCTTTTGCTCTCATGAAAACGACTTAATTCGAGATTCCCATGTGCGTACTGCAATTATTATGCGATTAATTGCTAAATGGCTTTAAGTCGCATTTTTTTTATAATTACGTCGAAATATAACATTGGAAAATAAGGCAGTGATGAAATTTATGTTTCAAATAATATGCATTTGCAAAAAAAGTTTAATGCTCTATAAATTACATTTTTACTACTCATAATCATAATCCATCAAAGTTTTTTAATTTTTATTCGTGTGATTTTTATTCGTGTATTCAATTATGCGAATGATTATAAAAATTCGAATCATAATCGTGGCCTATTTTTCATATCGTGACTAAACTGTCAGTATAACGCGTATAACTTGAAAGGCTTACAACGCATTCAAAATTTCGGCGCTATTCAAAAGTTTCTCACAAGCTCATCGCAGAATAGGATGTAGTATATAGACGAAATTTGCAAGAGTAGCTAGTGGAAGTGTGTGCTAGTGATGGCACAGCTGAACATTGATCGCTAACGTAAATATCTATGGCAGATCTGCTCAGTGGGTGTTGTCACGTGGTTTCTGCTTCAAGTAGCTTCAGTGTTTGGCTCCCGATGCGCATGCAAACCCGCGATAGTCGCGTTTTTCGCGCGCTCTCGTGGTCCTTGCACGCCTGCACGGTTGAGGCTTCACGTCGCTCCTCGAACTACCGCGATTTCCAAATTGGGGGGTAATCGAAATAGACGAGGTAATAATTGCTTCCATATAACGGCATTGCAGAACGCAGATTGCCATTTTTTTGCCATGTTGTTCAAAGTGTCAATAATGTCGAAAAGGAATTCGATTACGTTTGAGTACGTCTCCCTCTTTATGTATATATAATATATAATATCTACCGTTCACCTTATAAATTCTATTTATTTCTTTCGATTTGTGTTTTGCTGACTCGCTATTCGCTATTATATATTATTTGATTCAACCTAACCTATTAGACAGTTCGACATTTAGCTGTCAATATTTAACAATAAGTAGTAGTTTAACGTATAGTGTAGTTTTGCGACTGTTCAGTTTTTCCACTTTTGTTTCAATGTTTCATGTAAACAATGCTATCGTAAAAAGATATTGCTTATGCATACGACGCGATAAACTTATTTTCGTGTAATTTTTTTGTCTTACACACATTCAAGGTATCGAAGTACTTTGGTGCAAAGTAAAATGCAAAAACTGAGAATAAAAAGTTTATTTTACACTTTGTTGAAGTTATTGACGAATGGTTTGTATCACTTTGTTATTATCTTTGTATCGGAATTCATTTATTCCTGCATACATTTTTATGTGTATTTCCACAGTTTTATTATTCAGACTTATTTTTCCATTTGTCATAAGTTGTTTTTTCGCAGTGCAATTGTGACTGTATCATTGATGGCTGACGATGTCTCTGAACTCGCCAAAACTTTGAAGTTTCTTTCCTATATGAAATAACAAAAACATCATTTCTCCATTGTACAGAATGTATTGCACAATCAAAATTTGGTAAATATAAAAACCTATATTCATAAACGTTTTTGGGTATAATTTGCAAAATATGAAAATTGTATAAAACTTTGTCATTTTTGCAGTTTGTGTAGACACAGCAGCCAAGCAGTTAGAGCATTGAGCACCGGTGAAGTTTCTACAGCCCTGAGACCTTTTTATTTTACAGTACACCCTGATCTGTTTGGACAATTTCCTACTCAAAGGGTAATTTTATTCATCTGGAGGGTACCTTAATTAAAAAAGATTTGAAAATTAACCAGGCATTGTTTTTCCAAGTACATTCAGGAATGTTAACTCGAGTACACGTAGGAGGAAACATGAGATCATCGAATTCAAAATTTCAGCCGTTAAAATAGTTGTTCATTGCAAAGCGTTGAGATTACAATTTCAAATAAAAATAAAAATGATTGAATATACAAAATTTTCACCTATACCGTTGAATGCTTTTTCAAATTTGATTATTAAATGACCCTCTAAATGTAGTCTACAATCTCAGTGACGACTTGAAATTTGTCTACTAGATAAGAAAATTGTCATTACGTTTTAATGAACTTGTTGAAAAAGAATCAATGTTTTAATGTTTCAGACCGTCAACGAAAATTCTTTGAAACAACTGAGTTCTATATTGGAAAATCTTCAAGAAAAAAGGCCAATACGACCAGCAACGCTGCCATTCTATTTGCGCTCGAAAGATGAAAAAGAAACAAAAGCTGGAAATTTCACTTTAGTCAAAATACAAATCAATGACAGAGATTTGCGAAAAGCTATACATTCAATATTGAAAGCATGTAATCTTCCAACAACTTTTATTGATAAGACGCAGGATAAAAAAGATTCGAAATCAGAAATGAATTCAAACATATCTGGACAATACAGAAGTAGTAGTGGAGAAATGAATTTTCGAGATCTCGAGGACGATCCATTTTTCGCTGCTATTCTAATGAGAAGAAAAAGGAACTTGGAACCGGATACTCTCAAGTACGCATACGCTTCCATTTCCAAATTACTGTTCAATGTTCAATTACTTACCTAAATGTTTCCCCTTTGCAGAGCATATTTGGACAAAAACGTAAATGAAGCGCATGTGAAATTGGAAGCTTGCAAGCCTGTTCGCGAGCAAGTGAAAAAATTGGAAGACGTACTTCGTCAGAAACTGGGCCTAAAAGATATAATTTGGGACTGCGGCTGGAACATAACTCATTACAGAGGTTGTTTGCAATCTTTCAACGCCCTCGCCGAGCATCACCCCGAATCAATGGATGTTCTCCAAAATCGAACGCTTGTTTTCGCCAACGACACTGGGATAGGAGTCGAAGGAAACATAATGCTTAATTCTGGCGAAGTTAGACACAACTGGTTAGATGTGAGAATGTTATACATTTATTGTTCTTATCGAAGCAACTTTTTCTACGATGTATTGAATTTGTTTCTTCCAATGTTTCAGCTCATCAAAAATGTGAAAAAATACGATCTGGTGTTATTAAAGCTGCCTGCTTTTGAGAGAGCAGTGTCGCGGGTACTTCTCGACATGAAAGTCGGTCGACGGTGCGTAATAACTTGAATAAATGAAATCTCAACGGAGCTTGAAGCCTTCTTTATGTGCAGGAAGTTTATGCCAAGAGTCATGGTTGATCAGTATGAGAATCAACTTCGTCAATTTATAACGACACTATCGGATTACCGAGGGAGGAGAAAATATCCAAAGTCATGGCCAGACAGTTTAAGTAGCTATGAGATTGTTATTGAAGGGTCAGTACCGATTGTAATAAATATTATGCTTTATTCATACATACGAAATTGATAAATAACTCGAATTGCTTTTGGAATATTACAGTGAAGCAGGACCTCTGATGATTTCACCGACTGGCCAATTTATCGTGCCATCTTCTTGTCCTGCATTTTTATTGATTAACTTTCTTTCTGAAAATTTGGATGAAGCTATAAAACGCTTGCACCATTATAACAAGTGAGTTACAAGCGAGTCTTTCAATTTATCATAAAACGGATTCAAACGACACGCAAATGCAGCATTTCAAAATTTACATACAAATACGAATGAACATGAAGATTTTGCCAATGTTTATAACTAATTAACGAAAAATGTTGCAAAACTGTTTTGGGAGATCATAATGTACGTTTTAAAGTATCAAAATCAGCTCTTTGTTTCAAATGCCGTTAAAGTCAAAAATGCAGTTAATCGCTTGAGACATTTTGACTCAATACTTTTCAAATAAATATTTGCTTATGACCATAAAATAATGTTGCAGCATAAAACACGTGGAACGAAAACTTCATAAAAGGGTGTTGGAAGAATTGAATCTAGCAGCACTGAACAAGGACGATAGCATAACTCCCGACCTCATGATTCAATGTTGCGAACGACTTCTTTTGCATAAAAATGAATTAGCTCCTATGCTTGATGGCGTCCTCCTCTGGGTGACACACTATTATTCTGTTATGAGCGATGGTGTTTTATGCGTGCCATGGGACTTTAAAATATAACAACAGCGGAAAACGCGTTACCCAAACCAAAAACTATTAAACTGAAACTTACTTTCTATTTTAGTTATTCACTTGACGTTCTTCCGAATACGAAATTTTTTTCTTGCAATTTTAGTATAAATATGGCAAGTGTGTTACCAACAAAAATTGTTATCATTTCCTTTTTGAGCAATTTAGGAACGATGAACTTTGTTTAGATAATATAGTCACTTGAATAATATCTATATAAAGAATGAAACCAAATAATCTTTTTTCTTTGAAGTTTATATGAATTTAATTTGAATTTTAGTTACCAAATGAGGATTAGTATAGCGAAAGGGCAGAATCCAATTATTAGTTCACATAATCGTACCAATGTATGGAGTATTTGTATTATATTGAATTGTTTTTCGTTTGAAAAGAATTTCGTTGTGCAAAATTCCAAGAGTATTTTTTTATTTAAATGAACGATTGTGAATTTGGACAATTTGTAAATAACGATTTTACTGTAAATATAATAATAGTCAAGAGCAGCGACGAAGGATACATGTATAGTTTTTTACAGTTCACCAACTTTGTACGGGAAATATGTAAAATATCATTTGTATGTTACTATCAAGCAACATTTGAGTATCTATAATTTTTGTTTGTCACAAGAATGATAAAGAAAAATAACTAAATAAGACTATTGTTTATTGCCCTTGGAATTCCAAATTTTAACCAACAGTTCTGCGAGCACTTTTTTCAAGTGATTTTTTTCCGATACTTATTCGTAAAAAGAATGAAATCTTGTACTATACTGGAGTCAATTAATTCACCAAAGAATCCACAGTTGGAGGATTTCTCACAATTTCGCTGCAAACATTGAAATGGGTATAAATAATGATAGTATACAACAATATTTTCTTTATTTTTCAACAATTCAAATTCAGTTCTATTACACGACTTGAACCACTTATGGTTTATTGACATGGTAAAAATATGATAGAAACGTATTTTATTAATTACTAACTGAACCATAACATTGCAATTCTGTTACAAACTTTAAAAACTTTCATAAAAGACGTATACTAGCTCAACATTTTCTGTAGATGCTCGTGAACGCAGACCTCTTGAAATGTATTGCAAGAGATTAGGTATTTTTCAAAAGAAAAAATAATTACTATTTTTCATATCTGTACAAGGTAAATTTAGGCAAATTTTGTAACTAACGAAAAAGTGACTGGTAAGCAGAATCGGTTGAGGAATAAAAAATTTATTATGAAAAAGAAACCATTAGAACTATCATATCCCGAATGCATTTGTTGATATTCATTTCTCAACTATTTATGAAATAAAACCATTTTTTTTTCATTCACTTCTGGTTTTCGAGCTAGTACATATTTTAAGTAGGAAGTATATGAATACATATTAATGTCCATGATAATGTCGTCGTGATGAAGAACGATTTACATACGTTACTTTTATTACAAACATCAGTGACTCTTACAATTTATTGTGCTTGGAAGAGTGCTTCAAAATTCAGTGCTTTGACAATTGTTGGTATTACTTATTGTATGAAAGATATTTGTACGGAATCCACGTGAATAATGTGTCAATATGCCTCTTTTTCCTTGAACATTTTGCCTGCCATTGTTGCTAGCTCGTGGACAGCAAAACGTCTTTTTAAATTCTTTACGAAATTTACCTGAAAAAAAAACAAATAATCATTGGTTTCACGAAAAAAAATTGTTTTTATTATAAAATTCTTTTATTATTGCAATTATTTTCATAATTCGCAATTCGATTATGTGTTATGAAGTTACTTTCTTCATTTTATTCCAAATAATCGGGATGCAATTACAAAGCAAATTTTTCCTTGCATTTGCGCTGTATATTGTCTTATTTTCAATTTTATTGCTGAATATTGATTGAAAGTTCTTGACAAAACAGCTCATCATTAAAACGGAACGCTTAATTAATCAGCACTTATTAATGTAACTGCAATTTCTTTGATAGGCAAACTTGTTAGTCGAGCATCGGTGAATCGACAAAAATTGAGAAGTTTCTTATTAATAGATGTGAAATACATACGGGGCATGCCATACCAAATCGCCAGATTTTAACAGATTATGTCTCCAATTGTTTTGAAATCGGAATGAAAAATTTCACCTTTTTTTTAAAAAAATTCACACTTTTGCTACTAAAGTAAGTATTTCAGAAGAAATAAAAAAGAAAATGACAAAATTATTTTTTGTACCCTTGTCAAATTTCGAAAAATTAATCAAAACCCACAAAATTCTGGATTTTGTCATAACTTTACTAAGTAGTGCAATAATCTCCGTAAATTTCAAAACAATCGGAGACATCGTCTGTTAAAATCCGGCGATTCGGCATATGGAATGTCCCATATGGTGTAATGTCTTGGGACAAACAAATATGATTAAAAGTAGTGCAAAACAATCTCACTTCGAAAATGTTCAAGTAATTAATAATTGAAGAGAACATCCTTACCGCTCATGAAATTATATATCACAGGATTCACCGCACTATTGGCGTAACACAACCAGTGCGCCACCGAACTTAAAATATTTGTAACTTCATTGGCAGGCAGTTTTATCGTGTATCTAAAATACAGAAATCAGTCAAATTTTTTACATTTTTCAAATATGAAAAGATTCGGTTACCATTCGCAATTAAAAGCATGTACTGCATTTTTCGATAATTTTATTATTTTACTGGCGACGGAAACTATTTTTCTGTAAAAAAACAATAATTCTTTACCTTTCAGTAATAGTTATTTACTACACTGATTTTCCAGACATCTACTCTAGCAATTTCTGATACGGAAAGCAGCGAAACAGTGCGAAAAGTCTTTGCATATGATTAGGGTAATCTTCAATAAAATTCAAATGCAATAAAATTGAAATGAAAGAACAAAGTTCGATCCAATTATAATACATATGAAGTTTTCGAGCTTTTAAATATTGTAAATCTGGCTTCCAATTTGTTTGGCACACAAATTCTCGAATGCTTTTCCGAATGTTTTGAATGAAACATTTCAGGCATATTTTTATTTGTGTGCAAATGTTTGAAAAGAGGAAATTAAAACTGGACATCGACATGTAGTTTCAATTGAAAATTGAGAATATTTAGAAAGCATTTTTTCCGCAAGCTCGAACAAATGCCATTTAGGAATGGAATTTACGCGTTTACATTACATTTTTTTTAAATATTGTACTCTTCGCATACAGTTCATGCTTTTTTTAAAATAAATGAATACAAGTATATGGACATAACAATGGATTCACCGTAATAATGAAAGTAAGTGAACTGGAAGATAACAAATGGCAAACATGAAGACTACGGCCACAAGCATTTTAGCGGCTTTTCTTCGTGATCGTAATTGTCCCTCTGGATTTCCAGTTCCAGATGGAGAAAATTCATTGTCCATATAAGTTCTGCTTGACACTGTAGAAAAAAGAATGAAAATTTACTTTCCGATTCGTATAACGAGCGGAATCTGTTTTGCCGAAATAACTGAAAGTGATTATTAGTCGGGATGGATTGATTGTTCGACTAACTAAAAACTTTACTTAGCAAAAATAGCCTTTCCACTTGAAAACTGTGGATAATTAAATTATTTAATTTGTGTAAATGAAGCTTTCGTTATTTTAGTTGAATCGCGAAAATTTTCACTAAACGCATAATATATCAATTACATATTCCATGATAGAAAAGATTAACTATTTCGGAGTACGGAGTATTTAAATGAAAAATTAAGTTCCACTTGATGAGTAGAAAACGTTATTTTTTAATATACTACGACAAACAAATAGAGCATCAAAACTCGACGAAAATTTGATTGTGGTCATAAGTAAGAAAGTATTGCACGAATATCATTCAGAATAAAATAAATAATGATACAAAAACAGCAAATTAAAACGACACTAAATAAACTTGCCCAAACAAAAACGTAGTGTAGTGAAGCTGCAAGGTGTAGTACACTTCTGCACAAAGTCGCTCTTACTGTTATGTCCTGGAATGTCGCTCCTCCAAAGTACTCGTACAATTTGCCAATAAGCAAAAGTCATGAAAAGTAGAGGTCCAGTATAAAGCAGTATCAGTTTGATGATCGTAAATATCGTTTGACTCTCCACGCTCCACGACGGAGCACATTGTGTAAAATAGATCGAATTAACTCTATGGTTGGGATAAACAATTTGAAGTATCACAAGGTCTGGAATATCTACACGGAAAAAAAGTTTAGATTGATCTTACAGTGATTTAGAAATAAATGGACGAAACAGGCAATTTCACTTATATTTTTTCAACTCTTCAACTTGCAGTATAAAGCGTTTCAACAAAAATGACTTACCAACATAAACTTACAAGGCTTGGTTTTTTGCAATGGAAGTTGCAAATTTTTCAGAAATTTTTTCGACTAGCTTTGAATGCTACATTAATTTATGCTTAAAATATGTTTTATACAAAGAAATCTCGATAAAAATGTCTGTTTACTTAAGTTGAGCTTGAATTATACTTAAAAATTAATTACCAAAAATAAGAGAGATTATCCAAATGATGATTATAACTGTCTTTACTCTTCCAGTTGTGGATCTGAATTTCAGTGGAAAACAAATTGCATACCATCTGTCGATTGATATAAACGTTAAAGTCAGTATGCTCACGCTCACTGAAACATTCTGAAATTAAATCCAATTTATTATACGATTATAGTAACCTTTTTTTAATTTGCTGAAAAAATTGACATTAGGATGCTAGAATTTTCACATAATGTGATTCAAACCCAACGTTACCTTGAAAATACGAAAAACGATTCAGATTACAACATATAACCTTATGCATTGTGGAATAAAAAAACCAAACTTCATTTCGTATCGCAAATTTTGTACAGAGTATGTTCGAAGGTTCAAGTGCATATCACATACAAGATCTTGGGAACATTGATAATAAAATGATTCTATGGCTAATTTTTATTCATTTAAGACTAGGAAAATCAAGAGGTAAAAAATCGTCTGAGAAAAGAGTTTATTCAAATAGTTTCAAGAAACAATCTGGAAAGGTGTTCCATTTTACATAAGAATAAAAACGACATATATTTCAGTCCAGTATAGGTACATTCAAGCCACCATATGATTTTATGTGCAAGATGTTAAATATTGTCTTCTGCGTCAGAAAATATACTACTCTCATGTCTCTACTTGTCCTTTAGAGTGAAACTGTTGTCTAACGTCCACAATGCCCCTTTAGAATTCTATACCACATCAAAGAGAAACATTATTGCTAGAAGAGGGCAAATAGATCGATTGTAACTTCTATGGACAGTACACGCATAATATATGTATATATATATATAGTCAAAGTGCTTTCAACTTACATTTTTGAGCAAATACATTGTTTTGATAAATAATCAAATACTTCTTAATACTCTACATAATAATACTACATTT
>JABFQM010001800.1:0-18563 GCA_022816865.1 Zelostemma sp. ZL-2020
TTTCTCTCACTGTCTCTTGTCTCAATTTTTCGCATCTCTTTTTGTTTCGATCAAGTCAAGTACTAAATACGTATCAGACTAATATCGTACATACAGTATCCAAAGATCGATTCGTCTACGCGCAATGAGAGATTTTGTAACCCAGATTTAATGACTTTGTCCCAGAAAATTTTATGAAAAAGGTCGTGTGGCAAGAAAGCAAGTATCGGAAGACGAGGCTTATTTATCGGGTGACTAGTACGCGTTAACATGAAGGAAATCCAAAACGGCTTGGCAAGAGCAACAGCATTCATATTGAACGAGGTGAAAGTATTGAATATTCATGCCTTACCGTATAGTAGTACTTGGAAGTGAGTTCGAAGGCAGCGGAGTAACAGCGGCTACGAGAGGCTACTCGCTATCTGCGATAGAATGTTACGAAAACACGTTTATGCTTCAATACGAGCAAAAACAGTGCTCGTATGACAATGGACATTGACGTTTTTCCCTTAGCCGAAGGTTGGGTTGGAATGTTATACTCGCCCTTAATCAGATTGCTGTTGTTGTTGTCATTGGACACTGCCCAAAAGCAGGAGAATGCGATTTATGATATTTCTTAACCGGGGAGAATCATTGATCGATAACGTGGAAGAAGCTTAGTACTCGACGGAGCAATGGCGTTAAATATTAAATCAGTTACCCCATCGTGGCGTGTGTATATTGCATAGGCATCGCGCTAATGCCGAGCGAAAATGCGTGGCGGCAGTGAGCTGATGTGAAATGAGAAAGGTGGGCTGAAATTATCTATTGATTTTGAATGGGTGGCCACCATGGTGGATTAGGGAGACCACCAGCAGGTTGCGGCGATTGAGGCTGTGTCTGCTTTTCTGCAGCGTCCATGCGCTAGCTTCATAATACTGTTTGCCACCGCCGTTGGCTGGTTTCGAACACGTGTAGTTCAGCCGCTGATTAGCCAAGGATTCGAGTCAATTTGGCCGGTGTCATAGTTTACAAAATTATCGTTGCGAAAAATTGGGGAGTGTTGCAGACTCTTGCAAATATATTCGAGTATGTTATGGTTTGTTGGAACATTTGAGGAAGATGTGATTGACATTTGAACTGATCTATTATTAAGTAGAGTAAATGGTATAAATATGGACCCCCCTAAAGTTTTTGCTCATATATCGAACCTAAATAGCTAGAATTGAATGAGAGATGCATATATAGATAGTCCATCTTGAATATTTTAAGGATATAAAGAATGAGAAACGTACGTTTGAAACTTTTCGTTCCATTGAAATTGTAGTGAAAGTGAAAAATGGGGTACAAATATGGACCCCGGAAACTGAAAATTGAAAACTCCATTTTGAATTGAAAATCGAATACTCAATTAATTTTACTGGCAGTATTCGCATACATAGCAATTGGATTCCGCTCCAGAACATTCTACGTGAGCCCACAATTCGCACTCGATGCATTTTATCCAATTTTGTCTAGGTCTGCCATCCTTCGCGAACTTATCGCAGGACAGGCATTGGATCCCATGTTGTTGTTTTTTGCTTTTTTTCTTTGTCATTACTGTTTTTCGCGGCCTTTTGTAGAATAAACAAGTCTTGTTATAAAGCTTCAAAAGATGGTCCATATTTGTACCACTAGTTCAAAAACGACACATTTTACATAACATTGAATAATTAGAAGATTTATAAATTTTTTGGCAAACGATTATACTATTCCTTCAAAGTATATGTGGTATATGCTACTTACACAATAAAGAGCGATTTTTGCAGCAGGGTCTGTGTACAAAAAAAACGATGTCGAACTTTTTTAACGAAAAATTGACAGTACCTCGTCGCCAACAAGAAAAAAAATAATGGTCGATCGCTCCAAACACATCGACGGAAACTACAAAATCACTCATGGAGTAATGCTGTGTCATTAAATTCTTCATTATTTTGGTCACTCGACACGAGCAGTGCTATTAGTTTGAACAAAACAGGAGGGGGTTCATATTTGAACCTTGGTTTATATTAGTACCATTTACTTTACCATAAGTAAGATTTTAAGAAAAATGCGTTGAAAGATTTTGTTTGATATTCTGCGTTATTTATTATACTAAGGTTAGAACATTACTTCTCTGAAGTAACTTTTCATATTAAGAACTTTAACTCGCACCAGAAACTCGCAAAATAAAATTGTATCAATTGGAAATTTGATTTCCCTAAAATAAAATTGCATTTGATCATTGTTTTGAAAATAAAAGTTGTAATCATGTAAATTCTCTTTTTGCAAAAATTTTGTTAATGTCAAACAAACTGTAATTATATGCGTGGCGTTTCAAAAGAACAATTTGATTTCATTTTATTAAAAAATCTAATTGTGACTGTTTTTATAATACTTGCCTATACCTCTTGCAATTTCAAATACGTGAAACTCTTGGCATCAATTGTGTTGTAGAAAAAAAAACACTTCGCCTAACCACTTGACTTGACTTTTCACATTTTGTCCAAAATAGCCGCTAGATCTATTTGTTATTGCATTTTCAGGAAACTAAATGAATATTACACAGTTAAAATAGTTTATAAATTAATGACACTTTCAAATGAATAATTAGTTGATAATATCGGAGTGCATTTCAATTAAGAGATTGATTATAATTAAAAACAATATTTTCTTCTTATATGAAACCAAAAGCCGCCTTTCTGATATAAAAACATCCATTCTCATTGTTCAAAACGATTAATAAAAATTACTAGAGGAAAACTGAAGAGATGCATGAGTTTTGTTTATACCAAAACTGTCTTTTTTAATTTTTTAGCTCTAAACTAATTTTGAATCGTTGTGGAAACTCAATGCAGTTTTGGTGAAAGTCAGAAATTAATTAAACAGCTATCCAAAATTGAAGTTTCAAAGCTAGAGAAGTCAACACCATAGGTAACTTAATACGTCCCAGAATTGCAGTCAAGTATTTTCATCAAACACCGCGTTCTTTAAAGAGTAAAACCTAAAAGACAAAACATCATCCTACCAAGTTTATAATGCATAGAGGAGTAATGCTCGATTTGAGGATCAGAAATGGTATAAATGCGTTTCGAGTGGAACAGCAACATCTGGGGTGCTTGGCGTCTCAGCTTGACGGGCGAGCAAGTAGCACGTACACGATTTCCTCTATGTCCTCAGAGTACGCGCAGTCATGTGTAGTCGTCTAATGTCAGGGCATAATGTCTCTCTCTCTCTCCTCCTCTCTCTTCCTCTCTCATCCTCTCTCTCTCTCTCTCTCTCTCTCCCTCTATCTCGTGGTACATGACACTATGGCCTTGTGTATCAACTAACATGGCTCAAGAGTCTGATGAGCCGCACTGCGACGGCGATCCGTTCAACCTGCGCCTATACCAAAATGACCCCATCTTGTGATCCTCTATAAATGATGGACCAGTAGGTCGTATAGCTTATATAAATTATCGCGAACGAAAAAGTCTGCGAAACACGAGCAGGAAATCTTGGAAATTAATGAGATAAAGTTGAGCAAAGAGTAAGATTCCAAGTGAATGAAATGCAAAAAGTGTGTGAAAAGCGTTGCACGAGTGTATGTACGAATGCGAGCGACATATTTATCCATTCGAGTTGACTCGAAAACTTGACGTAATTTCAGCCGCGTGGAGAGTTATATTCCAAGGGTCGATCCGGCTCGTATAATTAGACGAAGCGTCCCAACGACTTTCTTTTTAATTCATATAATATCTTGAGATCTAAATTCTCAACTCTCCAACGAGAGGAGAAAACAAGCACCGCCAAGAGACCAACAGCATCGTTGTAGTGGTACAAGTCGGAAGGGAGATCGTCCGCGTCCCATGAGGTAGCTTGCCACCGCGCGTACTCTCCTTTCGGGCCTTTGGGAGATGGAACGAGATGGAACGGCGGTGGTCTATGATGGGATGGGACGAGGCGTGTTAGTTCGAATAAGAGACAGATCTATAGCAACAGAGAGCCCCGCACGAAGCACGAGGGAGGCAAAAGGAGGAAAGCAGCAGCAGCAGTAGCAGCAGTAGCAGCGGCAGCAGCGGTAGCAGCGGCGGCAGAAGCAGCAGCAGGCTCGCAGGCAGCGAAAATGTTACCTATAGCAGTAGGCCGTGGCTGTATTGATCAAGACGAGGCGGGACTCCTTCGCTTCTATTTCCGTTGTTGCCCCTATTTCTGCTTCCTCGCGCCTATGAAAAAGCTTCTTCGCTCTCGGCCGTGCGTCTTCGGGCTCTCGGCTACGTTCATTCGAAACTACCGCTGGGTATGACCTGAAAGAGCGAGAAAGAAAAACAAACGAGAAAGAAATACTGGAGCTCGTACTCCACGCCCGCCGCGATACCATAATTTCACAGTTCAGGAAAGTTTGCTTCCAAAGTCTCTTGCTCAATGAAATTCATTCCCATTCTATTATTTCATTGACGTTACTATTTTGATCTCTGTAGAACGTTTTTACTGAAAAAATGGAATCAGGCTAATGCGATGTTTCCTTTGGCAATCCTTTTCTCTTCGTTATCGAAGAGATGCGATTAGAATTTATATTAAAGTTTTTCCTCATACGAGAGATCGGCGATTTATCGCATGAAATATAGCTCGCGCGAAAATGAAAAATGGGAATGCCAATTTTATCAAAGACCGAGTGCAATTCTTGTGCAACTGGGTTACTTGGTGCATCCGATACACTGTTCGGAAAATTTCTGATGATTAAAGAAATGCTCTGAGAAAAGGGCGTTATTCAATTTTACAAAACCAGTGCAAACATGAAAGACGCGTTTTCCAACATCTGATTATTTATGCGAATCAAATTTTCCGTGCTTGAATTGAAAAATGATTCTTTGTGGAAAATATGCCAAATAGATTTCAATTTCTTTTGAATCCACATTATAAATGGGAAAATTATACAGCATTTATTCAATATACGTTTTGGTGCAATGTATGATGGATGTAACTGTCTGATACAGTGAAAGTTGGCGAGTTAAGGCTGAGGGGGTGGAAAAAAAATGTTTCAGAAAATAGTACCGATCTAATAAGCAAGGAAAAGAGTCGTATACGGTTGGCTTTCGTTGCGTTTCGGGATCTAGAGACTATTTTACGCTCAGCTGCTTCGTCGTGTCTCATATTTCCCCGGGGTTCTTTGCACTCCCTCTTGCGGTCGCGGAAAGTTTTCTATCTTATACGCATATCTATAAAATACGGCTCGGATCAGCGATGCGATACCTGCGAGTTAGAGTTTTATACTTTTGCCTTGTTTCTATTTTTCATTCAAAAATTGGTCAGATTTCATAGGTAAAAAGAAAAAGTGGATCTGGTAACATGGGACAAGTAAACCAAAGCGGCCTGGAATTTTTCAGAATATCGAATTTTGTCTAACATGTACATATTCAGCATCATTAATTATTGGATATACAAAACATATCCTGCATGCATACATTTTTAGCGATGAATAAAAATGGGGTAGAGGGGCGGTATTTCGTGCCATGCTTGGAAGTGGACAATTTGCAAGTCTGCCACAGAGCGGATTTATCTGAGCGAAGGAAAAGAATCTTGAACGTTAGTGATTGACTTTGCGTTCCATTCGAGTGCAAAGGCGGTTAAGGGTTTTTCCCCAAAAGTATGTAGGAAGATGACGAAACGGTGTATTTGCAGCATTCTAGGCCGATTCTTTCTGCTTCTGTCAGTGGTAGTAGCGGCGGCGGCAGTGTGGGCGGCGGCGGAGGATAGAGACGGAAAAAGTTGCTCTCTTTCCCTCTCCGCATGATTGCTCGGGCTTGTATGCGCATTTGTGTGCACATGCGTGAGCATGACTCCTATATTTATGCGATACATTACGTATTCGGGTAAATGACACGTGACTTGATTTACTGGTACCGACGGCACGGGAATAAAATCCGAGCGGATGGGCTGTGCGAATTCTGAGTACATATAGCCTCTCTAGTGTCCACATAATTTAACGTACGGAGATATGAATTCGCTGATTTACTATGTACTCGCGTTAAAGCATTAATCGCGACTCATTTTGCAGCTTTGATCCACGCGTAATTTTTAATTTGCACCTGGAACGGCAGTTTTTCTGCTTCTATTCGTGAAGGAAACGGCGCACGAGGTTTATCGATGCCGCGGACTAAATTTATCAAATTCAAGTGTTCCGCTCGAAACGAAACGGCGAAGTTGAATGCAAGAGATTCTTAGTTAGTTCCTGAATAAATCTTGATTCAATCGTTCCATACAATTTTTTTGTAGTGAAAGGGTGCTTTAAAAGACTACTGTTTTCAGAAGTTTTAATATATTTGATGTAAGGGAGAATGCTCTAGGGTTGAGATGTTCGCAATAATTTCTAGTCATTCCGAAAAAATTCGTAAACTTTACAAAAATATTTTATTTCAATCATGTTTGAAGGCTGAAAGTGTTTGTACAAAAAATTATTCCTTATTTCTTTTTAATTAAAACCACTTTTGGAATAACTGAAGTGAAATTGTGTCACTCTATTGTCAATGAATTCTTTGACTTGGATTTGATTGATTGTTCCGAAATAAGTATCGGTAATTAATAAATTGTATGTAAACTAAAACAGGATTTGTTAATGTTCTGCTTTCATTCACTAATAGTGTTGGAAAATAGTAAATTTTACGCCTAGTACAAATAGTATAATGGTGCGATTTTTTGCCCCCGTGATGCACGCGATAGTTTTTGTAATGCTTGTATTGAAAACATGATTTTGCCAAGTTTGGTGAGAAAAATGGCATTTTTCGTGAAAAGCAACTTTTTTCCGTTGCGCATGCGCCACTGATCGCTCCTGTCAATGTCAAAAAAATGGCCTCAGTATCCTCTTTTTCGTAACAAATATGTTAAAATCGCGTTTTTATTACAGGCATTGCAAAAAATACCGTATGCATCACGGGGGTAATGCGACTTTACGACGAGCGTGAAGTTTGCAACACGTCAAAAAATCACACCATTGCCCTCTAGGCGGACAATGAAATATTTCTCAATTATTGTGGAAAGAAAGAAATATTTATGTCGCAAAACATCATTCTGGTATTTCGTCATCCTTTTCTCGACTAATATACTTTTTATATAAGTAATCATTTTTGTACATTTTTTCAGTAGAAAATGATATTTTGGTGTTGAAAAATATTTAAAAATGGTTAGAGAAGGAAAATTAGATGTATGTATGAAGTAATGAAGATGAACACGAAACTAGAAAATAAGTAAGATACAAAAGAAAAAATAGACGAGAAAGTAATGAAAAGAAGAAGCTTTGTTCAATAGATGAATTTTTTATGTGAATTTTTGTTATTTTATTATGCAGTTCTTGAAAAAGAAATATTAAATCACTTATTATCACTAAATAATAAATAGTACAATGTCAAAAGTGATCCAAGTGGAATGAAAGTGACTGGTGATGTTGACATATTTTTCAAATAAATCTATTAAAAAGAATATTCTTTGCAATGATTTTTCTTCAATGCCTTTTATTTTTTTGGATTGCTAGCTTTTTTGTGTTCAATATCTTATATACCATGGTTCAATGAAAATATAATAAAACATTTTAATATGATTAAGATAATAAAATTGATAATGTGCATATATAAACATTCTTACAGTTAGACAACTGGTCATTTACAAAATGTTCGTTAAATCAACTCGTTCTGTTTCCGTTATTTAATTTTGTAGCTGAAATATTAGTCTCAACATTTCAACGAGTTCAGCTACGTTTCTCTGAAAATTACTTATAGTTTCTACAAACTTAAAAACAAAAGGTGCCTTAATCTAGGGCACTCTCTTTTAATGAAAAATGTTTCAATTTCTGCTGTATAAGCAAAAACAATTTTATCTCACAATTTTCAAATGTGACCATGCTTTTACCGTCATAGTTACATTGAAGCAAAAAGAGTAAAAACTGGATTCGTCAGATGAAAATATCGGGGTTGTCTATCGCCATTGGAAATAGTTGTTTCACGTGAATTGAAAACGCAATTGTATGTATGCGTGTGTGGATGATAACACTCGAAAGCGAATGAGAGACTGCTGCTGGCTGGAGGGTGCTTCCGCGAAAGTTTAGGCGGGCGTACGCCCTTTTCAAAGCCTTTCGTCTTTCGCAAGCACGGGCCTTTGCAAACCGTCAGCTATGTGTAATTGACGTAGTTTTTATGAACTTGTACACATGTTGAACCGCAGTTCGTTATTTATTCGGACGCTTTTGCTTGGCGTTGAGGGTTGAAAGAAACCACATCGTTTACCACTACCGCATCGTTTTACTCCCCCGATTTCTGTTTTTCGTCTTTGTCGTTTCTGTCAATTTTACGGACTTTCATTGACGTCGTCAGCGTTGTTTCCGTTCATCTCTTGGGTCTTTTTTCCTCTCCGTGTTGCATTTTGAAGGATCGATACAGTCTGACGAAAAAGAAAACAAGTACGTGGGCCATGTTTTTTAAAGTGTACATACAGAGCTATGGAAGGCCTCTTTTTCCTCTCGAAAGTTTCTACAAAATGTTTTTCATACAAATGAAACTTTTTTATTCGTGTCGCTCTGGCTGTCGCACGTCCGCGGCATTTTTTCACTTGGAAAACTTGTTTTATTCATAATTTGTTGGGAGTGCAATATTCTTCTCAAACGCCTCGTAGACTTCTTCACATTTGAATTACATTAAAATGGTTTAAATATTAAAGTCCTCACAAATCCTTTATTAATTGGAATTGCTGAATGGGTCGGATTTTTAATTTGAAGCGTTGGAGGAAATGCAAGAAGTATTAACATTCTGTCGCTGCAAATACGCGGCTGTTATAATATCAAAATCTCACAACGGATTAATAACGAAATTGATTTCTAGGCTTTCTTGACAGCGGGAGTTCGATAATTTTCAAGAACGAACGTAAGTTGGGCAGAATTGAAATTGTTTTTTGAGTTAAACTTTACTCGTAATCGGTAAAAAACGACGAAAAGTAAGATTTTCAATGCAGACCATTTTCACGATGTTCCACTAAGTTGCAGCTATTGACTGGTATGAAAGAAATTACGAGTAAAGTGGTGTTTTGTATGAAAAAAATTCAAAGTTAAGGTCATTTGTTCAGCTGAAGAAAAGCGGGGTCAGAGATAGGGAGACGGAGGAAATTCCTTTAGGAGAGTAGCTGGCTCTCTGCGATCTAGACAAATGCACTTCAGTTGTTTTCTACAGTTCGTTTCGTTCGTTTAATCTTTATCAAATCTTTTGGAGTATAGTCGAGGCTTTGCAGAGAGTTGAAGAAAACCTTGCGATAACGTTCTGCTTTTCGGATACGGAGTTGCTTGACGAAAAAAGGAAAGTAGCCAACGAAGAGGACGAGGAGCTGCGATAAATACTTTTCCCTGGATCACGATGGAGAAGCTAATGTGTTTCTCAGTGCATGATGATAACGTTTTTATCTTGGATCCTCTCAAGTATCTCTTTTAGAATGATGTCCAAAGTTCAACTACGAAACTTTTTCATACTCAGCATTTCGGCATTTTGGATTCAGAGCTGAAATGAAAGAAACTCCTCAAGTCTCATTTCGTATCAATCCATGAATCTGGTAACGAATGAATAATTGAAACATGCAATGTATTTATTTTGGGCGCAAATGTTTTCTGTTGTAAAAAATGAAATATTTTGCAGTGTAACAAATGGAAAAGCTCGATTTCCTATTGTAGCGACCGCATGTACCCACGGCTGAACTGTGGTTGCGGTTTTGCACCCGTTGCTTTTTCGTAGGGTGATTTCGCGGTGGAAGATTAAAAAATTCTTCATGAATTAAACGGTCGTGGGAAGAATTGTTTGCATCCTTGGAACTAATTAAGCTTGGCTGAAAAGTGAAATGTCGATTTGTATGGCGACGGATCGCAGAATAATCTTGAGATGCAGCTATTGCATGGAAAATCGAACCCTCTTGTTTCTCTTTCCCTCGCGAATCCAGCTGTCGCACTTTTAATATCGTTTTACCAGGTTTAAAATATGACAAAGCTGCTCGACTGTAGCTTGTTTGCCACTCGCGCGTTCGGCATAATGTTTTCGAACGGAATCACAAGATTATAGGTCCCTGTAATTGATAAATTATCTGGAACGTGCAGAAAAGTTTTCAAAGTTTGCTCGCAAAGTAGCTCCCGACAAATGCAAATATTTTCGAGCGCAAACATCGACAAATAATGCACGAATGAGTTTCTGTCTGATTTGACTGCTTTAACCGATCTTCCTCTTGGGTCTTTCTTTTTTCCAAAATACTTTTATTCCTACGAGTGGCACTTTCTATCACTCGGCGAATCCCGTTCGGTGGCATCCGACGGATTTCCTGTACGGATTTGTTTGTCCGCAAAGTTTCGCCGCACTACATCAACTCGTGGCTGCCGCTCAGCAATTCAACTGTTGCAAAGCCTTTCGTCCGCAACTTCGTAAACGCGATTTCAATGTAGAAGTGCCGTATCTGCACTTCTCGAAATCAGCCCACGAGACTGTTTTTCGAACGAAATATTACACGCTCTTGACTAACAGTTACAGTCCCGATGTATCAAATGGCTCTCTCACACTATCCCAAACTTTCAGTTCTTACGATCATTCATTACATTATTCCCGCACATTTATCTTCTTGTGCCAACGTTGCAGACATTTGCGGAAATAATTAAATCAATCATCAACGCCGTAAACTGCTTGGGAATCGTGAAAAGATTCGGTACGTTATTTTTCAATCATTTCAACTGGCAATAAAAAGCTGCTCGAAATCAGTTTGCTCAACCCAAGCAAAACATTATTCAAGCACGCATCTCGTATCTGATCGAGCGTTGTGTGGAGTTGGGAAGGAAAGTTTTTAATGCTCGGTGCTTGATGAAAAATAACATAGATATTAAGTAGATTGCTCGTTTGGCTCCGTTCCATTAAAATTATTCGCAACACATTTTTTTATCAACGGCGCGATATCACGTTAAAATATTTCACACGTGTTCAATTCACTCAGTCAAGATAAAATGTGCCGTGTAAAATATTCTGTGTTGAGGCACAAACGAAATGCAAATGGGGTCACGCCATGCGTCGCAGACGTTTGGCAACACTGTTTGGGTTTCGTTCGAGGGCGGCTGCTCGCAGACGGGGGTGGCTTTGCGATAAAACGAGAGAGATAGAGAATTTTGAAAGAAAGAGAGGCGGGTGGTGTCAGACAGAGAGGCAGGCTGGCAGGCAGGCAATGTTGGGTCGTTGTACCGCGTCCCGTCCGTCAACACCTCACCGCCCTCGGTCAGACGAAACTATAAAACACACGTGACACTTCTCGCTCTACCAGCCCGCGCCACCGCCCGCTTACTCTTCGTTCGGTCCACCCGTACCGTCGTTACATCGGGGCACAGACTACTTGCCGGTTTGACGATGGATCAAATATTACTTTTGCTCGCAATGAAAACGGCAGGAAAGAAGCTGCTGCTACAGTTGAACAATTTTTCAATACTATTTTATTCTTTCTACACGCATATGTTTCTAACAAATTTCATACAAACGCTTTCAAGATGCGTCATTTCTCGAAACCTTTGTCTTTTTAAGTTTCCAAAATTTTTCAATTCACACATGTACATTAGCCAATGGATGAAAAATATAAATTGTTTCACTGAACAACGCACAATTTGAAAAAAAATAGTGTTAACTTGGGAAATTTTCAATCGAAAACTATAAATTGTCATCTATATATTAACTGGAGTAATTCGTTCATCGTGCATTATCGATGTACCATTGAGAAAGGCCATTTTCATTCGCGAAGCTGTTTGCTTGTAGTGCACGGAAAGACGATATGTATGTATAAATGATGAGTTTATGGAAATGCAGGCGCGAGAGTCGAGGGGATTGGCGGCGAAAGGGTGGTTGACAGTCGAGAAAATGGAGGGTGCGTGTTTTGCACTCCGTGTAAATCCTCATGTCTCGACGTATTTGTCGTTTAATTTAGACATTTCCTAGCGTAGCTAAACGTTTGGTCGGCCGTACGTCAATCCGTGACACTCTTTGCGCAAACAGGTCATCATCGAGTTTGGCTTGCATCGCAAATGCTGGTATTGACGTTAAACTTCGCCGGATCAATCTCGCCGAATAAATTCCTCCAACGTACATCGCATAAATGTTCTTTCTTTCTTTTTCAATTAAACTTGTTTCGCGATAAATATTTTCTACTCAATTTCCCGCGGCTGTGTAAAGACCGGTCCTGCAACAATTTCGCATTTCGGTCGAAACGTTGGAGTCTCCCGATAATAAACTCGGCATTTCCATACGAATACTAGAACGAAATACATAATAATGATGCTTTGGCCACTGAGTGGCGAACATTACACTATATGTATAGGTTCGTAGCGCGCTGGCACAATCAGGCTTGATGCCAAACGGTTCTAGCTACTCCCAACTGGTTCCACCCGTGGGATTGGTTGGCAATTACAAGATGCGCGATAATCCGCAGACTTGGCAGCGAACGCCACTTGCGTTAACCCACCAAGATTAACACTTACCTACACGTAACTCTTGCCTTCTCTATAGCGGCTCCATCTCCTACCCCCAATCGTTTCTCATGTCACAGCTCTTAAACTTGCCACAATCATACGTTTATGACGACTTTTCACCGAGATGATTACTGCTTGTTGCAGTCCGTGCCCGAAAACGAATGGAAATTTGGGGAAACAATAATTGTTCAGGTCTGATCATGTCTAGTCAAGGCTAATTATGCTGATCCAAAATTGAAACCCATCTTTAATTATTACAGAAATTCATGCTTGGTTACAGTAAGTGCAGAGTAACAGTTCAAAGATATTGGATATTTTTAGACCTGGGCAGGCATCGTCAAATCAAATAAAACATGGTCAATCTAGTCGGGCATCATCAAACCTAATTAATAATACCCGATCAAAAAAAAAAAAAAAAAAAAAATAGTTTTATAAAATTTGATATTCTCAGGTCCAATTATAATGAAATCAAATCAGACACGATCAGACCTAATGAGGTATAATCAAACCTGACGAAGATCAGGTCTGGTTTTTTTCCGGAAAATTAATCATCTTCTCCGATACATCTTGACTCGTCAAGTATATTAGTTCATTTTGAGCACTCCTATTTTTGGTTTCTTATAATAAAAATATGATTTTGGGTCGTAATGAATGGCCTGAATTCTGATCAATGTAAATATTCAAACTTGCGTAAGCGATGAATAATAACCACCGCGTCATGAGCGGCAACACATGGTCAACGATGAAGAATAAAGAGCAGTGGCAAAGTTAGCACGAACTAATGGTTAGATTGCTCTCGGAGGCCGTGCGGAGAGAAACTATCCATGGATTAGAGATTCTCTGGCAAAAGTCCCTGAATCTTGCAGGAAGTGCCAGGAGCCTTCTCTTGGCCGCAGAAGTTGGATTTATGCCGCGAAGCCCCCGGAATTACCGAATCGAGGATTTATACACTATTCTCTACCCTGCAGCAGCCACGCTTAACGTATCGCAAACTCTCGGAACCCTCGCTTCGCAGCGAAGTGGCACAAGCTTTCTCTTTCAGTCTCTACTGTAGGAAGGAAAAAGAAACAGAGAAAGTCTAAAAAATAAAGTCCGATCGGACCCTCGCTACCGCGTTTCTATTGGCGTAAGCGATTTAAGGGACATAAAAAGATGATAAAACGAGCGTACAAATCATGCCATTTGATCGTGAGAATTCTGTGAATGGGGCTGATTGCGTTAATCTGTCCTTTTTTCTTCAATGAATCGTCGACGATCTTGATTGAAATGAATGAAAGATTTTGAGCTCTCTGTTTTCTTCATGCGAGCATTGTTTTGGAACTTGATTGGAAATTGTGTCAACCTCTTTCACCCATTGTAAGACAAAGTGAACTTTGTAAACGTGACAGCCATATATTCAAAGCAATAGTGTTATCTATGTAGACGCGATTGTGATGGTAACATGCAATCTGCTAGTGTAGGACAAGTCGAAGATAGAGCACGTGCGATGTGCTAACGAGATACAGTCATTAGACGTATTTACTTTACAGGCGACGCCGCTTCAGGGGTGACTCTGATGGCAAAAAATTCAATAGGCTGCCAACTGATAGAACACGATTCTCTATCTCTATCTCTCTTCTCCTCCTCCTTTTAAACGCTTTTTCATCCCTCCGTGTTGGGAAAAAATTTACACTGGAAATTACCATATCACGATAATACCGCCAATTGCGGGATGATCATGAGTCGCTTGTGCTACTAAAAAATTAGTGTTTGCGCTTGATTTTATAATTTGACGTTGAATAAACGTTAAACGTAGTTATTTCTTATATCGCTTTTGAGTTTTTTGCATCTAATGATGTTGAACTTCAAAATCCCATTCTTTAGAAGCGTGATATAACAACAGCGTCTGTGGTATCGCCCTCCTGTAATTCTATAAAATAGATAAGATTTTTTTAAGCCAAGAAAAGAGACGCTTGAAAGCATACGAGTGTGGTAGAACTTGTTGCTGTTAGAAACGGTATCCAAGCTCGCAATACTGAAGGAATTCGATGGTTTATTGGTTTTTCTCGGACGTGGCAGAAGAACGGCATAAGAAAGAGAGCCGAAAAAGAAAAGAGCAGCAGGGGCGAAAATATATATATTTTATATATATACGTTGAGAAAGAGAAAGAGAGAGAGAGAGAGAGGGAGAAAAAGAGAGGTACAGAGTGGAAACTATAGACCACGGCATCGGCTTGTTTATAGCAGTGCCGATGTGCACCATCTGTTCAAAAAGACTTGTTGTTTTAAATTTGAACTGCTGTGTTTTTCCCTCGTTCGTCTTGGGCACCTGGCGCTACAAGAACGTAGACCCTATGTAAAGACCCATTCGATACCTTTCTCCTCTTACCGATTCATGTAAAACTCGATTACGAATATAAATGCTTGCGAAAAGAAGTTCGTTGATATCAGTTTTCTATTCGACCCCGTTACGTTGATTTTATACTACTGTCTCCTTGTAATTCAAGAAGTAAATTCTGCACGACTTTTAAAAATTTTTTACATGTGACGAATTCTATATTATCAACTAGGGTGAATCATGTCTCTTTTCTTTTCTATTAAAGAGGCATACAAGGCATTTGTAGACTATGCAATAATTTTCAAGAGACCCCACATTTTTCACGAGTTAAAGAAAGACTCTTTAAAACATGTTTGAGTAAAAAGCTTATAGCATTCGAAACTTGTACCTGATTCACCCTAAATCTCAGTAAATCTGGAATAAAATCCAGTTTCAATATTAAAAAGTGCTTCCTGATATTTTAGGTCATTTTTGGCCAAGTTTGATGTCAACAATTATAACGGAAATAAGTTTATGAAAAAACAAATACATGGCATTTATACTTAAAAGAAGATACTACATTTTTACCAATCGCAAATTGGGAAAAACATGGATGGAAAGTATGAAAACTTATATTATCCACTTGTACCAGATTCACCCTGGTTAAAGTTCTGGGAATGGTATTAATCATGCCTTTCGCTCTCCTTGTTTCTGTTGTATTTGAATTATTTTCTCGAACTCTAAAAGCGAGATGAAGGAGTGGCTTTTATATCTCATTTTACCTCAGGCACTCGAGGCAATCGCGGAAAACAAAGCCTCTGGCAATCAAGCGCGTTAAACCGACAAGTCACAATGTTGTGCCACTCCTGTCGCTTTGTAACTGTTTTACTCAGTCACAGGAGAGCTTGACCTCCTCAGAAGCGCGGAAAAAGCGAAAGAGAAAGAGAGGGAGAGGGAGTCAAAAAGGCTTTTGTGCCTGCGCGATTATGTGTTTGTGTATGTCCGTGCTCGGCTTGAATTCGCCCTTTCTTTCAGTCTGTCTTTTTGGACTCGAAGAAACAAAGAAGCTTCGAAACAGGACGCGCGGTTACCGAGAAAGGAACTATCAGCGAGCCCCACAATGGTACAGTTAGGGTTACAAGCTTCTTGACGTATTGCCAACTCTTTCTTGGTGACGACGACGATGACGACTACGACGATGATGACGACGATTAGAGTTTTGGCCGGCTCGTTGTCTGAATATTTCTTTGTCGAAATCGCAGGTCGTCGTAGCGCGGCGATGACGCCGCTAAAAGCCGAAAAAACAAATTCTCCCAAAAGCAATGCACTACAAGCGATCCGAGAGTGTTTGATTCGTTACCTCCATTTGAAACGGCGCCAACGAAACTAAAGCATGTTCTTTTGCTCTCGCCTAGATCGCACCTAAAGCGTCAATATCGGCTTTACAGCCATTTCTGGCTCCATTTTCGCTATTTATTTTACTGTCCGGTTGTAACATTTTTTTACGATGTATTTTAACTCGATATTTTTAATTTCGAAATTGATAAACGAATATCACGAACACGAATCTGGGAGGGCGGGGAACGTAAACTGTTTACTCTGGCGATAGATACGTCTGATAGGAGTCTGGATCCGGTCGGCGGAGGTTGCGATTTCGGAAAGCCGCGCACGTAGTCTTCGGCACAGAATAGATACCATAGGTGGCTTGGCAATGATCGCCATCCGGTGACTCTGCCAGACATTAACGGACACATGTCTCTATCTGAACATTGCTCAAGTCAAGATCCCGAGATTTACCGCTTTCCTTACTTCAACTACAAGTGTCTCGTACGTGATTGATTGTTTAAAATACAAAAAATAATGCTTCTTCCAAGAAAGACCTTTTTGCAGCTCATGTTTTTGACAAACTAGTTTAAGACGGTTAAAAGATTTTTTTCGATCCAGGGAAACTTTAGAGGAGAGTTCGCTGCGTTGAAACATCTTTTATTTTTTAATTTGCAAAAAGTGCAAGTTTCAGATAAATATATTTATATTTATGATTCAGTTACAAAATGCAATGATAAAATTGAATATCTATATATATATTTATATTTTCTAAACGTTCTCAATTCTTCTTTCATCGACTATTGAACAGACTAAACATAAATATAAATTGGTAATTAGAAGGAGTTTTCAGGAAAAAGATGCAAGAATCGTGGAGATGTAAAAATCGTAAGTGCAATCAATCGCTTCCATCACGGTGAAATATGAAATATTCTGTGTTAACTCAAATGTTAAAACATCATCGAATAGAATGTTTCAGGAATTTTTTCAAATTCGTTGGAAACAATGACTAAAAATTATTCCGATTGTTTTGACTCAGAGTTCGACTCGAGACCCTCTTCTTTATTGTCTGTGAGAACGACCAAGAAAATGCCACGTTACCACAGTGACTGGGAGGCTGTTGCAAATTTTTCTATATTGTTTCATCGCTTATGATGACATCGATTTCAAGGAGCTCTATGTTCTAAATACCTATCGTCATATATCATGTGAAACGGACGTTGGAACTTGAAAGCTTTTGCCTTTATTTCGTTTGTGCTCGGCCAGAACATAGCCCGTGTCCTTCTCAGAGCTAAGACTCGCTTAGAAAGATCTCTTTCCATACTGTAGCCAATACTCTTCAGAATCAAGTCCCGCCCTGAGAGAGTTCTCCTTTACCTTGGTCGTGCTCCAAGAATCGAGTTTCGCTGAAGGAGATGTTCCTCATAGTTCGCTAAGTCTTTAAAATCGAGTTGAAACTCGAGGAAATATTCTCTCCAATATTCTCATGCAATATACACCCTGGAGATTCGAATTTTTCGCTCGCATGATCGTTGATAACATTTGCACTTGTTTCTTCTGTTGAGTGCACATTTTCGTAATCAACGAAAAGTGCAATTTGCGTGCAGCGGCTTCGTATGCGCGTGTGCGAGTAAATCAAGAACATTCTCGATTTCCCTGCGCCTTTATTGTCATGCAAAAGTGCGAGCTTATGTTCCATGTAAAGCAATTGGACAATCGGTTGAACACAATAGCTCGGACTGTCACCGCTTGTGCAAAATATGCAAATTCGATGGTTGACGCAGCTCCTAGCCGGAGAGACAAAAACAATAAACGTGAATACCTTGCATGTGTTCATTCTGTGATTGATCTATAAAAGTCCAAAACGAAAGTCACCAAAACGAATGGTTGTACAATTCGATTGCCATCCAGGCTCCAGTGTCGCAACACTACAATTAACTGTGACATTGTTTTCATCGACGAATCGCGAACGAAATAAATTCGTTAATGAATTGTCCTTGCAGGACCGGCAATTATTAGACGATCAGGGAGAGAAAACCCTTCGTCAAAAGGTCTACATTTTTGTTTTTATTTCTCATACTGCGATCGTTGTAACAGAGTTTGAAAGTAAAAATCCGTTTAATATAAAAAGCGCCGTATTTAATTTGGTTGAACGTAAGAGAGCTTGGAGGCACTAAGGGAGAATAACAGAGAAATTGTAACAGAAAAAAGGGTAGGTCAACACTTTCGAGGGAAAAAGAGAACGAGCTAGTGAGAGAGAGTGAGAGAGAGAGAGAGAGAAGGGTTAAACGAGGAGCAAAATGGAGGGAGGAGAGGGAGGGGGGGGGGGGGTACAAAGAGTAGACGGCTCGGTGACGGCCTTGGCTCTGTCGTTCCGACCCCACGGGGTCTTACAAACTTTGCACGGGGTGCCGGGGATGGGCTCGTGTAGGGAAAGAGGGTAGCTCTCGGCGCGCCCCGAATCTTTAACACAAA
>JABFQM010001801.1:0-18556 GCA_022816865.1 Zelostemma sp. ZL-2020
ATCCGCCTTATCTAATCTCCGGCACGCGACGGTATCCAGAAGAGCAACGCGGGTAAGGTCCTACCGACCTTCGAGTATCAAGTAGCACCGGCGGGACTCACGTACTCGGAAGAGCACGCCCGATAAAATATAAATATTGTGTACGACGTTAAAATCCAATACGTTACAGGTGGCATTCATCGTCGAAAGTGGGTTCATTTTTTAACGCTCGCTGCAACCCGAAAGCTTACGTGCTTTTGAGCTGTGTCGGAGATGCGCGCTCATGATTCGACCGTTCGAACGAATGCGATATCAACAGTCGAAAAGTGAATTTTAACAGATTAAATTGATTGGGCTGTGGATCAAGTCAAGTGGAAAGAAAGATGCGAGAAAAGAGTTAAAAGTGGAGTCATTAATCTTGGTATTTTTACTCGGTTCTTAATTAAAAATGATTTATTTGAGAATTGAATTCGTTCGTTCCTGTTTGCTGTACTTCTTATGTTCGATTTGTTTCGAAGGTTAAAAATTTTGTCGTTTTCTTTCGTATAATATAAGCATTTATTTTATATGATTAATGTACCATGATGGTTGCAGGCACGTATGGAGTTGGTAATCGATGCGTTACCATAATTGGTCCGATCAGTATTCCGAGGAAAGTTTCGCGTCTCACTTAGCTATGCTCGTCATATCATCCCGGTAGAAGTAGTGTCAGATCACGTGGACTATCACTTCCGTTCAATATCCGTATACTCCTCGCGTGTAACAACATACATTTATCTGTGTATTTCAGTATGTGAGAGCATTACGATATTTCTCGTGGGACACTTGAATATTTAATTGCGGATCTGACAAGCGTCTGTAATCGTGTTGGAAATTATTTTTCAGATTATTTTCTTTGGAAATTATTCAAAGTTGTCTTAAAAATTACTTTACTTTTTCAATGGAAAATGAAACGTGCCCGTAAAAGTTCTTTCCCCTTTTGCGTCGAGTAGTGGATCTATTTTTGGGATTCGACGAGTGAATGTACGTGGAGCTAAGTGAAAGTGCGTAAATTCGACCTTTCCTTGATTCCAACGGGGGGGATGACAGGTGCCGAGTGCGCTTATAAATTATTTGCCGAAAGAGCAAGAGAGAATGAAAGAAAGAGAGCAGGGAAAAGGAATCAAAGTGCCGTGACAAACAACTTCTATCATTAGCTCTCATACGCGGCAACATCAAGTTTTTAAAAAAAAAACCTTCGATGCTGTTTATTTTAAATGAGATTATGAGGAATAAAATTAGGCCATCCTTGATTAGGCAATTAAAACATTATCAAACACTTAATTCGATTAATACAAACATTACAAACCACTATAAATTACTACAAAACAATACAAAATAATTTCAAAAATCGAACCGAAATTTTCCACGGGTTGATAACGTTAAATCGCTAAGAAATCGCTGTTAAAGCGACAGCGATTGAACATTGGTTCAATAATGACTCCATCATTTGAATCACTCTAAAACGACCAAATTTCAATTAAAAACTAGAAAATATGTTGAATAATTGTCCTTGTAGAAAATAGTACAATGTTTTTACCTCTTTTATTGTTTCATTTATGATGAAACTAACGTAAATCGGATACATTTTACATTTTTTGATCATAATGTGGGTCGTTTCGCAAATATGCACGAATATGCAAAAACTACGAAAAATAAAGATTTTCCTCACAACTTCAAAATACTATTAAATGAGTATAAAAAATGTATGGTCATTTGTTATAATTTATTATATGTTTACAAATTTTTATAATTTTAAATAATTATTCATAGCTGTTTCTCTGTTTAAATATTTTCGAAGTCATTTCTGGTATTCCACGTTTTCATAAAAATTGTATTTTACTCAACTTTTACGCCAAGGAATAGAAATCAGGAATCTTTTTTCACAAAACGAACTTTGATCAAGCAAAAGTTATTCAAAATTGTGCGAATGGTTTGGCTAGAAACTAAAAAAAACTTTGCCTTTTATCCAGCAACCAACAATGTTGCAGATGAATGTGAATATTAGAAGAAAAGTAATTTCAAGATAAAGAAGTCAAAGACAAATGTCTTTGATGTGTCGGAGCTACATTTTTCTCGCTTAGAAATCGGTCCGATTTCAAAGGCCCCTGCGTCTTTTCTAAGTGTTGATTTCTTTTTGGAGAGTCCGAAATTTGATCGGTTGCCGAAAAGAGCCGATGAGTTTGAGATGGTTAAGGTTTTTTCAGTTTACTCTTCAGCTCTGAATGGTATCGTGGAAGAAGATTCGTGAGAACCAAGGTAGGCGGGAATATTGGCCATGAATGAACCTCCAGGTTCATTCAATTTGAACGTGACCCAGTCGCTGAGCCTTGGTCCAGCCTTCGGCTGCACAGCAGTCACTTTCATCATTCAAACGTTCAGAATTACCATTCCGATTTGCATTAATTTCACCACCGCTTTTGTCTCATTCATTTTATTAGAAGTGGAAAAATAATTTGATTTTTAATGTGATAATAATTCTGTGCTCTATGCAATCTTCACAGATAATTAAGGAATTTTCAAAAATATTTGTTACGTTGTTAATTCAGTCACGTAACATTAAGACTGTCATTATATCATAGTCCCTTTCGTGAATGTACTTTGGATTTTTAGATTTTATTTGCTTCACGATTTGACAATCCCCTTCTCTCAGAATATCCGAAACCCTTCGAGCGGCAGTACTATTTTCAGCCGTGTTTAATTAATCTTGAACCAAAAAGCTTGAGTGGGAAATGGCGTCGACCCGTCGACCAGCAAGCCACCTGGCAGAAATAGAAGCGTAAAAAATAAACGAACGCTGCTTGGCTTTTCCTCGTACTTCGAAACTTTCTTTTTTCTTCCTCTTCCCTGTTCATCCCGAGAGTGCATTGGCACGTGGATTCGAGTTATTACAATGATTTACGCGACGTGGTGGAATTTCCGTGACACCATAAACATCCGTTTTTATATATATTTTTTAAATGTACTCAATGTAATCCGGCATTTTTCGATTCGAGTCACGATGCCAAATTGATCTTTCAATTTGGAATGCGAAGTTTTAAAAACACACGGGCGATGTTTCTAAAAATATTTGCTGACCAAACAATTCTCGAGTTTGTTTTTTTACCATTCGAAAAAAAGTTTCGTTTGCGTTCAGAAAATTATTCGAATGATTACATCACACAAATTGTCTTATCTAAACAATCATATCTCGTTTCGGAAGCCGATCTTTTAATCCTATCAGCGTTTTATGCGCGGTAAAAATCTCGTACACCCAATTGGCTCTTTACCCCTTTAGCGGCACGTTCCAATCGAAAGCACCGTGATCCCGGAAGCCAGGAAATGTCCCTCGTTCTCGATGTCGCCTTCCTCAATCACCCATTTGGCACGAGCCGTCGCATCCGTGGGTGGAAGGATCGTTGGACTTGTGTATATGTACATATATATTTTCGTGCACGCATCCATAGCTTATACCTACACATCGCGCGAATCGCTCACGGAATTTCCGCACTCCTGCGACTCGTGTATTTCGTATTTCGACCACAGTTTCCGGTCCAATTTTCTTACCACTGCACATTAATTAATTCACTCAGATAGATGCATAGAAAGGTTATAATTAGAGTCCTACTGGATTCTCTGAGGATGACATCCGCGGCGGAGCTCTGCTTCAACGAAATGAATGCAGCTTTGCAAACAGAAGTTCTTGATTATAGAGAACCGCAGAGCACGAGTTTTCTGAGGATAAAAAAAGTTGTTTCCCGTACGAGGAAACGTATGCTGATTAATTGTGATCAGGAGAAATTTGTAGTATCATAATTCTGCGGTTTTAAGAAAGAATTGTTTTACTCCATTAAAAACATTGCATGGAGACGGATTCTGTATTTTTGTTTGTACTTTTTTTCCAACTGAATATGCGAAATTATTAGAATTGCGTCCGTTTATTGTTATTTTCCAGAATAATCACTTTGATTCATTTTTATATTGGATTGCCAATAAACTATAATATAAATACCAAGTCAAAATCGTGTGTCATTTAGGACACTTTATGTTTAACTTTATGTTTTTACTTCATGTTTTCACTCAAACAAAATCATTATATAATGGTTGAAAGAGTTTTAAGCTGTTTCAAAAATTGTTAGAAAATAGTATAATCGAGACTGTGAAATTGTATTCGAATCAGATGAGGCTAAGATTCCTCATGTTTTAATCGACGATAACAATTTTTTCTTACAAAAAATCGAATCATTAATAAAATTATACTGCAAAAGAATTGCTCCTGATAATGCAATCGCCTTTAAACAATTTAATCAATATTCAATCTATTCTGAAATTAAGCTGTTCTTCCGGGACACTAAAATCATTGGTAATGTACAAATTATTTCAGTGTGATGAAATATGTTTTATGCAATTATGTTAATGACAACTTATTTCTAAAGGATATTATTTTTCATTAAAACAAATATCAACACATGAGTCTGTTGAACTTTTATCTTGCCATTTTATTTGTAAAGTTATAGAAAATTTGGAGCAAACAAAAGAAGCGATAAAAGAATTAAATTGGTTGGAAAATAAAAGCTTCGCACTGAAGAAATTTATCCGTTGATATTATTTCCCGACAATTTTTTTCATGACATACAAGATTCATTGAATAAGTTCTCAGTATATTTCCTTACATTTTTCCATTGCCATTCCATTTTCCATTGTAGCTTGTAGCGCTCGTACATCCTTATAAGTAAGTAGATCGTTTCAAAAATACAGTTGAACAACGATCGTCACTCTCATATTTTGATCACTTTCAAAATTTTCAGTGACAGAGACAACATATTTATTGTTCAATTTTTACTTTCACCCGCGGTATCGGCGACAGAATTAAAGGTTTATTTGAAAAATAAAAACAAAATTGAATTGAAATTGTGAAAAGCCATGCGATTTGTTTGTTTTTAATGTCAAACATCGAGAAAGAACAATCAAGTATTAAAACGTCAAATGACATAGGTTAGAAAAGTTTTTTTTGTAATTTATTATTTCAGAAATTGTTTTTAACGAAGTTATCATATTACTTTAATTAAGTTGAAACAAGCGAGAACAGTCCAGAAATTGACGAAATCGTGCCTGTCAAGTCTTCCAACAACGTAAATCAAAATACACGAGAACTTTTATCAGATTCAAAAGACGATGCTGCTGAGAAGAAAAGTAATAAGAAAACCAGGCATTTTCCAGGGGTCAAATTTTCTGAATATTTTTAATAATCAAAATTCATTTTACAGCCATCACTTTATCATGCAGTGACATTTGTAGAATCTGTCACATGGGAAGTTTCCCACCGACAACGGAAAATCGAGCAGTGTTGGAATGGCATAGTCAAAACTCAAGGCGAAATGCCAGCCAAGTATCGATACTCTCAGCTTACACGCACTTAGGGCCTCTGATTTCAGCTTGCAAGTACGAAATAATCCAAATTTGATGGACTCGAGATACTAAAATTTTACGACCCTTGTAAAAAGGACGAAAATAAATGTTTTCAGATGTCGGGGTACAGTTGGTTTAATACACGCGGAATGTTTGGAACGGTGGTTGACAGAATCAGGGCACACCAGGTGCGAGTTATGCGGACACAAGTACATCACGAAGAGGGTTCTCCGTTACAACATCATACGTAGCATTTTTATATGGTTCCACACGGTGATAATTACGCGTCAGGTGAATCCCTGCTTCTTCCTTCATTTTATTATTCGTAAACAGAGATTCAGGTTATATTTATTTGGAGATAAAAAAAGCTGTCGCTTCAACACTTTTTTTCGTCCTTGCTCAGATACCACTTGCGCAGCGCGTATAAATATTTTCAAAAGGGTAACGTAGTCTATTTTGAAATTGAAAACCGAACAAAAAGAGTTTCTTGAAAGCTGTTTTCTTCAACAACTGATTCTAATGCGATTTCATTTCAAAAGTCAACATTATGCTCTGTTTGTATTTTTTTAAACTAGATGCTTTTGGATGTTCTATATTTGGTAGTCACGACACCATTAGCCCTATTTTCTGGCTACATTTGCGCCTTAGCTGTAAAGCTGATTTATGAGACTCGCTTTAAAGATATACCTTGGGCAGTTGTAACGATGCTGCCTGTTTGTTCATTGACCGTCGCAGCTTACTGGGGATATATAATATCTTTGAGCAGGTACTAATTAGTATGGACCAGATATTTATGGAATTACATTTTCCTTTAACTTATATTTGTATCAACAACTTCTTTTTCGAAAAAAATTCATAAAAAGTCATAGAACTGCATTTTTATTTATTTATTTATTTTCATTACAATCGTAAAGTTAACATTTTTTATTATTTGTTCGAATTTTATTGAGATTGGCATTTATTATCGAAGATTGAAATTGTAATTGTTATACGTAGATTGCACAGAAGAAGATGGTACAGATATTGGAGAAATAACTTCGTCATTCAATTAATTCCCAATAATGATGATAATAATAACGTCAACAATGGCGCAGAAAATAGTGTAGAAGAACTTGCATTTGACGATCAACAGAACGATGAAGATGTAATCAACGAATTTCTTGTTTTATGATCGCTCATTCCACGAGTAAGTACGAGTGTGCGGAAAAAACAGATTTAATTATTTTTCAGAAAAGATCATTCGCTTATTAAGGTTCATTTCTTTTGATTGTAGAACTACGTTAACATTTGGGAGAGGCGTGTTTTAAAGAATTTAATTATTGGTGAAAATCTGGCAATGTATTAATTAAAAAAAATTGCTTTGTTTTTTATATTATTTTCGCGAGTACACATTAAAAATTCTGTTGCGTGCTGAGGAAGAATATCATTAACTTTAATGATATTTGTCTCTTTATTGAGAATAACTTGCTTTGTTCTGATGATACGTAATAAAATCCGGAAGTCAATTTCCTTTTGGCATTACATAAATCCTTTTCGAGTGGAATTTTCCTTTTGGATTCAAGGTGGGAGGGGAATACTATATCATTCGGCGGTACGAAGTTTTCCTTAGTTATTACACCGATTTCACGGATAGAATATTTTCCAGAATAAACTGAACTTGACTTGTTAAAAATGTTCGGTAAGTGCACATTTAATGATTCTTTATCCCTTCAGAAGTACTGTTTTAAGAATTTTAATAAATAATATTGCTTCCCATTGGAGTAATTATAATAATGACTTATATTTTCAGCAGTTACTCATTAAAAATTTGTTGTGATCCCTAAGCAATTGTAGCGTTTGCTATTTTTCATGACTTATCTTTTATTTTATTTTTACACACTTACAGAAAATTTGGTTCATAGTGACGATTTTTGTAGGACATTTTTTTTATAGAATCTAAAAACTCTGGTAGCGTTTTTCATTTTATAATTTTAAAATAAGTTTATACAAAAGTACAGGCGACTTTTAAAAATATACGTGAATTCAGTTTTTGAACTTTTCCATTCAGAGTCCATTTTTATAAAGTGGCGTTCTCTACAAGAATCATTACTATGAAACAAATTTTCTGTAAGTTTGTAATCATCAGAAATGAAGTGAAATGGTTACAAAAGAAAATGTGCAAAGGCTAAAAAAAAGAGATGAAAAAATATTACAAAAAGATTCTAGATGGAATTGGCGTGGAGTGACACACATATTTAAATTATTTCCAGATAAATCAGCAACACTCTTTGTTCTGGTTATTGGGGTTGCCTCCGTGCTTGGGGAAGAAAACATTTACTCATTTGAAGGCAAAGACATTGACGGCAATGACGTGAGTTACAGCTCTTTCGAAGGAAAACCAATGTTGTTAGTTAACGTTGGGAGCAAATGCGGTTTCACAGCCAAAAACTATCCAGCACTTGTTAAATTGTGTGAGGAATACGAACCCAAAGGATTAGTCTGCATTTTCTATCCTTCGGGTGATTTCATGAACCAAGAGTACGACACAAATGAAGGTTGGAGAATTCTCGATTCTCGAGAATTAACTGCTAATTGTTTGACACTAAAAGCTAACCACTAATTGTTGATTTTAACCAGAAATCAAGACGAAGACGCTGGCCAAGTATAACGTCAAAAATCTCGTGATGTCGAAAGATCATGTTAAAGGCGAAGAAGCCCAGCCCGTTTACGCTTGGATAAACAGTCAAGTCGGTGAACCAGCATGGAATTATGCAAAAGTTACCATTGATAAGGAGGGAAAAGTAGTTCAATCTTATCCTCCTACTGTCGACCCTGAAAATTTAAAAGAGGATATCGAACAACTTCTTTAAAGAATTTCTTGTATTCTTCTGCTTTAGAAGTCATAACGCGAAGAGATATTTCAGAGTAAATATAATGACGAATCAGATTGCTTAATAAATACAAATTATAAATGCTTGAAGAATTTAATCCCAGTTTTTCATTTTTTGAATGCTCAAGTCTATTTTCAAAACTAAATTTTATTCTCATTGTATTTTACGCGTATTCTCGGTACGAATATTTGCCGTCATAAAATTCCACTAATCGTGTATTTTTATTGCAACTTCATGATATATTTGTTCAGTAAGCAGAGTAATTTTAAAATTATTGACTTCTTGGTTCGTGCGGCTCGTCGGGCTTCGACGCGATGCGTTATTTGCGCCTTCAGCTCTCGCAGAATAAATAAAACACGTGCGAATGAAGACACGAAGATTCAAGTACGTTGAGATATGCAACTTTTTTTTGGAGCTACGTTTTTTCATTATACCGGAAACATCATCAGGGAATAGGACGAAAAAGAGGATGAATCTTTTACGCGCCATATCCACAAGAGCATCCGGTCTGTTACTAAATTATTTGACATAACTTGCAGCCGCTGCAAGCCAAACAATTTTGTGAAAAAAGTGAGATTAAAAAAATTGCAAGGAACATATTACTTTCTATTGCTTGTACAGGAGTCTTGAATCCGTTAAGTCTGAATTTATTGTGCGCGATAAAGGTATCTTCCTGTAGTCGTCCATTTATTGTAAAGTTCGATTAATGATCCTGCAAGTTTCTAGCACGCAAGTCCATAAATTTGTACCAGTTTCCTAGCACGGACATTCTATTTGCTCATCTGCTAAGCTCGTGCTTATAACTTATACGCACTGAGAAAACGAAATCGTCATAGGCGCGATATCACATCGCAAAGAATGGCATATGAGAAGTGCTTTTTTTTTAAAGCTGATATGAAGCTGTTTCGCAACATTTTACAAACTTATTATTCTTATCAGCAGTAATTTTTCTCGTGATAAAGCAATTTTTAAACATGATATATGTAAATATAGTAAATTTTTTTTCACTCGTAAACCTATACATTCGAAGTTTCAAGCGCTGAAATCCCCACCTAACATAGCACCTAAAATAGCACGAATAAAAATTCACTAAAACAGAGATTTGAACCCACAGCCTTCGATCTGATAAAGCGAACATATATCCACTTTGTTGCTCTCGAAATAATTGAAAAAAGAAGAAAGTTCTTCCAGTTGCCAACAAAACAATGCAGTTGGAAAAAAATCTTGCGCACCTTCACAGAAACATACATTTCATTTGTTACATGTTTCAGATGAACCACAAACCATACAAATTTATCAAACAAAAAAGTATTTTCGAGTTAATTTTTTTATTTTTGAATAAACTAGTATTCTGCCGATGAATTGAGATTTGTCAAGATTAAGTAGATAACTAGTATGAACAAATAAATTTATTGTCACTGCTGAAAGTTAAAAGTTACTGAATTTCGTTAATTTAGTCAAATTAGTAATTAACAGCTAGAAAATGTAACTAAGATGAAATACTTCAACTTTTATCTTCTAATTTTGAGCTGTACAATCAATAAAAGTCGATAGAGCGTTCTTTCATTCTTGGCTGTTCAACTTTTAAATTTTGCTGCGCAAAATTAGTCTTCTTTTGTTGCGAAAATTTTGTTGTGAATCAGTATTTATGGCAAATCATTTGACACAAAACGTAACGTTAAACTAGTCTCGGGTACACCGCAAGTCATGTCACACCGTCAAGTATGACGTTAAAATCGCTGTTGTCGAAAACACGTTCGATGATGGACGTAAGTGGAACGGTGATGGTTATCAAAACAGAATCGCACCCTTTAAGTATCTCCCTGATTGATTTACACGCACGTTTTCTGTAGACTTCGTAAATTGCAATGGTAAAGTTGAAATGCTGTAACAAAGCCTCGTTTGTATCGGTCAAAAATATCCTTTGCGCTGGCGCGAGTCTGGTCCTTCCCAAGAATAAGAATTGCAAAACTTCATGTTCGAACAAGTAAGAAGCCGAGTTTTGCGAGATGTATCTTCAGCTCTCGCATGGACTAAAGCCAAAACATACAAGTCGGAACACACTCGTCTGTCGTTTTCTACCAATTGGAGACATGACTAATGTGGATGCGCGCGGTAATTGACAGTAATCGAGAATTGTTTTCATTCCATATTTATCGCTTCAAATAAATCGTCAGAAAGACATAAAAATTATTAAACATAAATGTAAAGTACGTTGTACGTAAATATAGATAAAGTTGATTGCGATGAAAAAAAAAACCTCCGCCGTGACAATGTGACGTGAAGCACATTGCCGTGACCAGGATTCGAACCTGAGTTACTACGCCCACAACGCAGGGTCCTAACCACTAGACGATCACGGCTACCGGAGGAACTTGCTAACGATCTTTTTAATATGAAACATAACTACCGATGTCGGTCTACTTGATTAACCAAGTATAACGAGTTTCCCCGTGGTCAAACGTCAACTTTCTCCAGAATAAACTTCTCATCTTCATTACGGTGTAATCTATTGCTCGTTAATAGCAGCGATACTTTATCGTCAAATGTCGTATGTAATTAGTGCAACATTTATATTTTTACGATTATGCCGTTACACGTAAGCAGTCGAATAACATTTCTTCCTTTTACGTGTACGTATATTCAGTGTAAATATTTTTTTCAGAATCTTTTATCGCTTGGATGGAAGTAAAAATGTAATTTTTCCAGGTATACCCTGCTAAGGATATCCCATTGGATACCATTCATGAATGGTGGATTTCGAGACTCTCAATGGTTCAATGGTGACAAAACCCCCCATTCATGAACGGAATCCAATGGTGACCCATTGATGAATAGATATCAATAGTGGGTTTCACCATTGGATGAAAATTCAATTTTTAAATGAATGGGTTTGAATGGGGTTCCACACATTTGGCTTGTATAGGATTCAATGGGGAAAACCCCCATTGAAAATAGCACTATATTCACGAATGGGATTGAATGGGGTTTCACCCATTTGGCTTGTATAGGTTTCAATGGGGAAAGCCTCCATTGCAAATTGCACAATTAACGAATGGGATTGAATGGGGTTTCACCCATTTGGCTTGTATAGGTTCCAATGGGGAAAACCCTTATTGCAAATTGCACCATTCACGAATGGGATTGAATGGGGTTTCTCCCATTCGGCATGTATAGGTTTCAATGGGGAAAACCCCTATTGCAAATTGCACCATTCACGAGTGGGATTGAATGGGGTTTCACCCATTTGACTTGTATATATACAAGTCAAATGGGTGAAACCCTATAGGTTTCAATGAGGAAAACCCCGATTGAAAAATTGTTTAAACTATCAACTATTTTCAAAATTATTAATAATGTATCCTGATCGATAACAATGTTTTATAAATAGTTTTTTTCAGTTTTAAGAATTTTTTATTCGTTTAAACAAATTTAGTGTTTGAAAATAATTAAAATAATTATAATTATTCAAAACTAATAATTTTTTGCACGATATAAAATGATTTTGAAATTTCAGTGTCAATAATTTTTGATTGTTTAAACAATCAACTCTTTTAAACATTATTAATTCTGTATCCCGATCGATAGCAATGTTTTAAAAATGGCTTTTTTCCAGTTCCCGGGTTGTTTTATTTGTTTAAACAAATTGATTGTTTAAACAATATCATTGTTCGAAAATAATGATCATATTTACGATATAAAATGATTTTGAAATTTCAGTGCCAACAATCGTTTAAACAAATTGATTCAAGAACAGAAACGTTCTTAGAAGGTTTTGGAAGTTTTTGATAGAAAATGTTGCATAAAGGTTCTGAGAACGTTTCTGGAACGTTTCGCATTTCGACGGAAGTGAGACATATGTAGCAGTGTTTACGTTCTGTCCCTGCAGAGCGATCATGGTCCAGTCGATAGCGTTCGGGAATGATAATCTTTGGGTCTCGGGTTCAAGTCTTCGAAACGGAAGAAATATTTCAAAATTGGACAATAGCCTAAAACTGTCCTTCAGATAAATAATAAATATTGGCTTGCAAATTCGTAGATTTTTTAGTTTTTGCAAAAAAAATTTTGAAACGTTCCAGAAACCTCTGTGGAACCTTCCGAAGCGGACATTTCAAGGTTCCTGGAACGTTCCACGAACGTTTGAAACCCTTCACAAACGTTCCAGGAACCTTCATTAGGAACGTTCCCGGAACGTTTCTGGAACCTTTTGGTTCTCATGGGGCAGTGAAAAAAAAGAGAAACTTGCAATTTTTACAGATACGAAAAATAGAAGAATACATAAATTAAATGGGTTCAAAATTGTACAATTTTCTTTATTTTTTTTCATCATAAAAAATAATACGAAATCGTTTCATGATTCGAGCTTAATGTTATGTACAATTTTACAATGTTATATACGCAGATAAATATTTTACGTAGAATTGGAGTTCGAATGGCTGGAACTGCTGCTTTTTCGAACATGCCGCGAACTAGTCTGATGTCTTCGCGTTGGACTCCGCGATTTTGATCTGTGCCTCGATGACTTTTTGCTCTTCTTCGTTTTATGAGATCGGGAACTGCTCGGATTATCATAATAACTGGAAAACCAAATAGAAAAACTTATTGAAAAAAAAGTTGTAGTACAGAAAGATTAAATGCAAGGAAATCGTTATTTAAATTCACCTTCTGTGCGAACTTTTCTTTTTCTTATGCTTCTTGGGTAATTTATGCCTATCGGAATTACTGTGACTCCCGCTGCGACTTCTCGATCGATGCCTCGGTTTTTTACTTTCAAGATCCGCGCCACGTAATCTGCTCATGAGCGAACTGCACTGAGATTTGGATTCTTCGGCATCGATTTCTATGGGAGCCGTAGGCGAAGGTAGGGAAGAAATTTCGTCATCCTCCACATCCTTTTCCTTCTTCGTTGTCATCGAGTCTTTCGCAAACATCGGAACTTGTATCTGACTGAGGAACATTGCAGCCTTTCTTTTTCTTTCTAGCTGGAGCTGCCGTTCCCGTGATATAACCGCCAGCTTATCCCGTGCAGTTGCAGCCAATTTATCTTTTAATCTGTCGTCTGCTTGTTTACTATGTACTTCTTTTTGGCAGTCCTCGAGAATATCGTCCGTCAAGTCTACCAATTCCTGCTCTTCATATTTTGGTCTTTTCTCAGTTGTTTCTTGCTCCTTTGTGAACCTGACTTGCCGAATCTCTTCTATTACATCCTGTATTCATAACAAAAAAAGAAGTTTTATTCGTGTATTTTCGCAAAATTATCGAGCCAACATTACAAGATTTTTTTTTCCATAATACATGAGATATTTGAGTTTCATATTCAAATACATCTCAAAGTAACAAAATTCAATTTACCCTCTGGTCCTGTGGCGAATTGGGTTTCAACGATGCAATGTCCTTTTTTTCTTCTTCGACTTCATCATCGCTCTCTTCTAACGGAAGTGCATTCCTCTTTTCAATCACGCTCGTTTCGCCCTCCTTCGGCTTTTTTATGGAAAATGATACTGTAGTCACGTTTTGCTTCGTCTTCATGTCACCCTTCTTCTTTGCCTGAATCATTTTCACCCGCTTTTGTACTTCCTCCATCCTCTGCTGTTTTCTCTGAAGTTCTTCTAACTTTTTCTGTTTTTCCACCTGTAATTCTTGTTTCTGTAGTAGTTCCTCTTCCGTCAAAACTCTTGGATTTATCGCACCCTCGTAGATTGTTAATTTATGCGCGTAATAGCCGTGATACTGATGCGACAGCTCAAGGAAGCTAAAGCGAGGATCACCTTTGCTTTTGACGATCGCCTCAAAATCTCGACCATTCTTTGCCACGTAACTCGCCATTTTATCAATTATTATTTGTACATCAGCGGTTGGTACGATGAACGATGGCCTGTTTAGAGGTTTCGGCGGAGTCGGCCCATACGGAACCAACGGAGGTGGCGCGTCTTTTCGGGGTTCGCTCGACGCCGCCGCCATCGCCGAATTCATCTCAACTGCATTGTGACTCGTGCTCGTTGTCGCCACATGACCATTCGAGCCATAAATGATTGGCGCATGAGAGTATTGTTGAGGTGCCGAATATGCTGTATACATCGCGTATGCCTGGATAATAGAAAGTTCATTTCAATTTCGCTAAAAAATTCAACGGATTCTTCATTTATAATTCAAGTTTTTTAAAAACCTCACTTGAGATTGAGGAGTTGGGTAATATGCTTGAGGAGGAATTGAAGAAGGCACATCTACTTGTTGCGGCATCTTTGAAGGCGGTGGTTTGCCAGTAATTTTGTTAACTAGCATCGAGTACGCGCAGTCTGCTGATGGTTTATAACGAATACTTGGTATACTGGGAGCCTGAAAAAGGTACTGTTTAGTTTTGTAAAAAGAATACAATTTTGTTGTACTTCTATCTTGATTTGCGCGATACATACCGCTTCGACTTTGGCAAAAGATGGCGCCAAGCTCGGGTGAAGATACGACTCGTCCTCGGCATCCGATTCTTCATCTTGATCTACCAGTTGAAATAGCAGCATCATCAAAGATTCCAAAAGAAAACACAATGTTGAAAACCAGTCATTTTTTGTGTTGAAATGCTTTTCATTCAAATATACATACCGCTCTCCTCCTTGTCAGGCTGTTTTTCTGGATTATATTTTCCGGATTTGATAGCTTCAAGGACGTGTCTGTAATAGGAGTATAGAGTGCCATCGATGTTTAAAAACGAAAACTGCGGATTGTTCGCTTGCTTTGCCTTTATGAGAATCTCCATTTGACCGCCTTGACGACTAATGAATAGTGCTGTCTTTGTTATAATTGCATTCAACTTTTCCGTATCCGGCTGAAATAAAGTAAAAAATACATGACGCAAATTTTCTCAATTTCTTTTTCATAACTATGTTCAAAATTTGTCATTCACTGACCACCGTCATGCCCTCCGGTATTTCAAGTTCCAATGGAGGCTCGAAATTTTGATCCTCTTCCTGTGAGCCTTCAGCCTCTTTTGGACTTTGCGAGTCGTCGCAAGCTGCTTTTTGATTATCTTCGTCGTCATAGTTGTACGCTACTTGACCGTATGAGTTTTCGGAATCCAGTGCTTGGTGTAATCTTTTCATTTCCTCTTCTGAAAGAAAACATACAAATCAATGAATTTCCGAATTTTTTATCGGTAGTTTTTAAAGTGAGAATTATAAAACAGCACAAAGTATAATGACTATTCTAATCAATTATGTAGTTTTACCATGATACATAGTTTCTTCGGCATCATTGGTGTACAGAGATCGATATCGCTCTTCATCGCACAGCTGTTCGGCTTTGATTTCTTCTTCGGTCAGGAATGTCCGGAGGTCGTATCCGCCTGGCGGGGGCTCATACGCCCTCAAGTCTCCCAATGCTCCACGTCCGTCGTATCTACAGACACATAAAGTTTCAATTAAAGCAGGAAATCGCATTTCAAAATAATGTTCAAGAACTCGCAGCACCTGAAAACGCATTACGTACAATTCAGGATAAAATTGCATAGTGCGTAAAAGATAAATCTTTGATTAATTTTGGTCGTCAACATCGTATGTAATGTTAAAACGCTTGAAATGTATCAAGTCTCGTGACATTTAAAAATACGATCAAATACTATGTAAGATAATACGTGTCAATTTTCTAAAAAGAATTACAGAACAAAAATAATGTTTAAAAAACACAGAAGCATCCCGACGTTTAGCGAAGCGTCGTCTTCCTGGCATTTTCTCAAGCCTGGCTCGCCTGACCCATCTTGATGTCTGATGTCGCTGTAATCATTTTTGTAAGATTATTTTTAGGCATTATTCATGTTGTCATTATTCGCGAATCATAAAAACGAGGACAAACAAACGTGTGATTGATTGTTCTTGTTTGTAGAAAGTTTACTTAACAAAATTTGAGATTGAAACTGAACTTTTGTCCAACACTAGAGACAAATCTACAATATATTACTATAAAAATTTATAAATAACTTGATAAATCATTGCATACATGAAATGAACAATGATATAAGAACAAAAATAAACAGAACACAAAAATTAATCACGAATTATCTTATACAGTATTTGATGTTAACGACATTAATGTATTGTTTAATGCAGAAATATTCCAAGTTGAAGTGACAAACTTATTTCTCTTCTATAGATTTAAAAGCAAATATTGATAAATTCTTTGTCACCTGCGGAATATCAAATTCCATTAAGTAAAAATTATGGAAAAATTAACGATGAATAAAAAATGAAACAATTCCAAGTTGAATGTTACAAATGGAAATAATTAAATCAAGATTAATTCGAGAAAGGAAACAGAGACATTTATACATGAAAACAATGATCGTAATCGAGAATATGATAGATATATATACTATAATATACATAATAAATAATGATATCGTTGTCAGAATGCTTCGTTTTAAGATTTACTAATATACATACCACGCTGAGCGGTCATAGTGCATGAAACCGTCAGCTTGTCACTTTTCTCTCTACGTTGTGTCTCACCTTAATTACCTTAAATGCCTTAGTACGAAGCTCAGCTACGCGCATCGCTTCGGACAGCCTGTCTGTGTGAGTGTGTGCGTGTGTTTCTGCTCGTGCACACTCGTGCAGAGCGCATTTTGCGCTGCCACACCGCTTCACGACGAAAAGCACCTGCGGAAACCTTAAACACCTCCAGATTGCTTATCCACACATGTCCACACATTCATTGACCGGTCACTCATTTCTCCGATTTTTTTTTCTTCGTCCAAGTACAAGTACCGTACACATAAGTACGAGCGTCACGTACACACTTCGTCGTCCGTCGTACTCGTCGTTCTCTCTTCAGTCCATGCGTTAAATGTTTGGTGCTTTTTTTTCGATACAAAAATTAAGTATTCTAGATGATAATGCATTGTAGGTTAGGGAAACGGACCTGTCTATCTTCAACTCGATATCGCCCATCCACGGTATCAAATGCTTCCCTTGATCAATCATTTTAGCCTTCTCGTCATCCCGAAACAATTTGCAGCCGTATCCGAACACCAGGAGCTCTTGGGGCTCCTCTTCCGATCCTTTTTTACGTAGAATTCCGGAATCAACCATCCAGCGTTGAACCTTTGATGCCATTTTTTTCTCTAAAGCGCACACCGCTACAAGTACAGTGCATTCAAATGCTTTTACGTTTTTTCTTTCAACTACACGACGCGAGGCAAGGGGTTTTGCAACAAATTTTATGTCTTACATTTGTGTACTGACAAAATATACTAAATTCTTATGTCATAGGGGAAGGGAGAGGGATTTTTCGTGCTGCCCTCTTGCGTCTCGAAGAAAAATGGTGCCAATTACGAATCATACCATACGGCGATTCAATTTATTTCTCACGAATTAATTATTCTTCTGCTGGCTAACATATGAAGATTTTTTAATTTTAAAAAATGTGTTTAGAAGTTTATTTGAATTTTCTCTCAGTTTGTTACAAGTAAAAAAAGTTTTTTTTCGTTTTTCAAGTGACGGAAACGCAAAGCGCCATCTGCAGATTCGAGACAAGAAATGGCTGTCGTCTGTTTGTCTGTTGTGTTGGGCAAAACAATCAACGTAATCGTAACCAGTGAACAGCAGCAAACGCGATATTCTTTCACTTAAAATTCGTCGTACTTGTTTATCGGAGATCAAGATTGAAAATAAATGACGCGTAAGTGACAAGTAAAAATTTTCCTTCTTTTTACCATTCGGGACTTGGGACTTTTCTTTCGACCAAGTACCCGAATTTTGAATTTAATTACACTTTGGGGAACATTCAAGGTTAAGAATATAACAGAAGAAGAGAGTTTTTCATTTTTTGCCGTGTACAAAATCAGCTTTTAATGTTCTCTTTCGTTCCTACGTTTCATTCCCTGTTTGGACTTTTCATCGATTTATGAAATTCAAAAAATATGATCGACGACTCGATAACCAGTGTTGATGTCGCCCTCCATATTTTTCGTGTTCTCAATCGTCTTTCGATCTATTTCGTTCCCGTACATCGATGCATGTCGAGAGTTCTAATTTTTGAATGCGCAAATTTCCATTCGATCAAGTATTTCCTAAAACAAATAAATTGTCGAGATGTTTTTTCTAACCTTACAAATTTTGTATCTTTGAAAAGAGTAACATTTCCAGCAAAAAATCTGTGACAACAGAAATACATTTTTGTAACACATGCACGAAAACCGCCATTTTTCATGTCTGTTGAGCGTGTGTAAAATCGCCCTTTTTACAGACGATGACGAAAAAGTTGGGTTAACAATTTCTCGCACGGCTACGAGA
>JABFQM010001802.1:0-18557 GCA_022816865.1 Zelostemma sp. ZL-2020
GTGGTTGGTGAGACTGTGATTAAACGTGAAATAGCGGTGTGATAGATCGTCAGTCTCGCGTCCAGACAGGTTGTTCTGAGTGTTTGTTGTTTGTATTTTTGTGTGGTATTGGTGTGTGTGTAGTGGTGAATTGGTGGTAATGGAGGGTGGGAGGATTGTGTTTAGTTGGGGGTGGTTGTTTTTTTTTTTTTTTGTTTTTTGTTTTTGGAGTTGTTAGATTTTCATCGTTCTGTTGCAGTGTTCGATGTTGATATTTGGGGATATTTAAGACTATTTCGAAATTGTGTTTTATACAATTATTTAAATCCAAATTTTTGTGGTTTTTTAAAGATTACATATCAGTGATGGAAATATGATTTGAGGAAGGAAATCGGGGATGGCTTTTGAAATCCTTCTTTTCGATTCTCATGTTTGGAAATTTGTAAAATGTTTACAAAATTAAATTATGATTCTTCGAGTGATTTTCAGCGAAATTCATTATCCGATCGTATTGTTTTTTGTAAGGAAACTTTAACCAACATTGAAAAACTCCGGTGTCGTTACCGATTTTTCTCCGTTCGGGTCGAAAATTGTGACCTTAGAGTCATAGTATGCAGTTGATATTCGTCGATAAAACCAAGGAAACTGGACAGAGTAATAAAATACGCGTTCACCAAAAATGTTCATTTCGTTCAGAGTCTGTACAGTCCAGTGTAAAGTTATTATAGCGATTGCATAAAACACGCCAGTATATTTGAATCATTTTCACGCAGATTTTCCTATTTCGAGTTTCTCCAGTACAGAACATTTTTCATCGAGCATCGAAAAAATCGGATTTCCAACTTGAAAAGAATTTCTTTGAAAAAGGCCAACGTTTCGACCTCCCAAAAATCCAGATTGTATAAAACCAGGAAAAATTACCAAATCTGCGTGGAAATGAGTCTTTTAAACAATTGTATATAATTATATGTATATGCATTTACTCGCTTGAATAACGACAAAGAATCGTTTGTTGCGATGGAACAAACGAGTGAGATGAATCATAAAAGTAATAAATTGTAATATAGAAAACTAAGTACATACTGCCGATTATACAATAGATAATGTGAGAAAAGAGGAACTGCAAGAATTGGATTTCCAGATTGAATTTTCCATTCTCCTTTTTCCGCCTCGCAGTTCGTTTCCGAAGCAATCGTAGCAAATCAATCAACAGCATAAAAGAATATTTAAGTGACAATTACCAATATTTTTGCCAAATAAAGTGACTGTCTCGTATCGCTGACGCTAATTAATTATATTTTTAACAATCTTATTTTTATGAAAACGCACGTTGATCACTGCAATTTTTATTATCGCGTATGGTTCCCTGCTTGTACAAAACGCATCCGATGAACTATACTTCGAAAACTAGTGCTTTCATATCTCACTATCTCATACCATACCATCAATTTTCGAATTCGATGAAAAAAACATGTAATAAATTATAATTAACTCATCACGTCAGTCAATGAATTCTGTCTATTATTTTACCTTTATTTCTCCCAGGCAACGCCAACTTTTTGGTTCGTTCATTCTTTTTAAAACAGATATAAAATATTGTAAATAGTCGTTAAAACCTTATAAATTATGCCATGATTTCATCTTATTTACAACAATTGTATTAAAAGGCGCTCATAAAATGTTTGGAAAAGGAGTGTTTCTACACTTTGCTATTTCCCATTGGACTCGGCTGTACCTGAGTCATTTCGTTCCAATTGATGTCACTGAAGTTGATAACAACCTTGTCATTCTTTGGTTTAAATTGCCTGAAAAATAGTTCATGGATATTTTTAAAATATTCATAAAAAACAACTGAAAGAGGCGAATCAATGGTCATACCTGTACTTTACATCAGCTGCGTCAAACATCCTTTTCGCTGCAATAGTTTCTACCTTATGGGCATGTTTATCAGACATAAATAAAACCGTCTTGATTCCAGATTGAATGATAACTTTCGCGCATTCGTTACATGGAAAAAGTCCCGTGTAAATAGTGCAGCCTTTCACGTCTTGGCAGTTCTTGTTCAAAACAGCGTTGATCTCAGCATGGCAAACTGAAAAAATTGCATTGTTAATTACGATTCAAAAAAGTTGATGAGTAATTTTTTGAATGATGGACCATATAAATATTTCGAATTGAGTTTGTCGTCGCTGGTGTTTTTATTCCAGGGGAATTCGTTATCATCGCAGCCCCGAGGCATTCCGTTGTAGCCGATGCCAACTATTCTTTTATCATCGTTTACTATGCAGGCCCCGACCTGTGTGCAAGGATCTTTGCTGCGCATCGCGGACAAAAATGCTATGCTCATAAAATACTCGTCCCAGTCCAAATAATCCGTCCTTTTTTCATTGATGTTGCTGGAAAAATAATCGCATTCATTTCCAACGTTCATGCATTTTTCTTACGAGAAACAAATCTTCGTTTTTGTTATTCACGCGCGAAGAATGAGGTTATAGGCTACTATGTTGCATTTACCGTTCCAACGTTGTTTTTTCGTCCGAGCGGGCGTCAATTTTCAGAGATTCCAAGCATTTTCCATTCATGATGTTCTTGTCCATGTTCGTAAAAACGGTTTATTCGAAAAATGGATTATTAGCGATCTTTTTTTTTCTCTGGAATCACACGCACATATACACTAACCTAATCATGCCGACTGCGCAAGTGTCTGCGCAGTCAAAAGTTTAAATTCGAATTTCGATACGACACGGAAAAATGTATTTGAATTTCAGCGATTTCATTCCAAAATACTTTCAATGTACGGAAATAATTTTGTATATCGGAGAGTTTAATTCACGATAAGAGCGAATGCAGTTAATTTGGTGTTTCGTGCAGGAAAATAATCCTGACACGTCCTTTCGCTTTAGTTGTATAATTTTATTTAAACAACAATATTGCTCACGAGGGAGCTAAGGTCATTGGCCGTGGCCCTCGTTTTATGCGTATACGAAAATGTTACTCTCGAAAGAGTTAAGGACATAGGCCGGAGCCCCGCAAATTCGTTCTTGTCGTTGTGCTCGTCAAGATGCGGCTGATTTTTCTTCACGATCTGTAGATTCCTAAAAAAGTGAAAGCGGAGAGGAAGGGATGGGTTTTTCCAGCCAAAAAATACTGATTTCGCTTGTCTGACAAGCGGTGGAAAATCATCGGTAGATCATCAATCGTGGCCGTTATCGACTCCGGTCCATACCCCCCGCAATTATCTAAAAAGATAAAATTCCGAGACCCCTTTGTCTAAGGAACATGTGGCTTGAAATGATCCAATTTTACGTGCATTATCTTCTTTACATCACCGCGCTCTGTACTTAAACGACACTTCGTCATACGCGGTGCCTCATTTCTGTTTCGTCGAATCACATCTCCACTCTGAAATATTCATTTTTTGCAGCTCAAAAACAGTTCGAAAAAGTCGAATGAATAAATGGGCGAAAAGTAAAGTGCGCCGAATTCTCGCAACTCGAAGAAATGAAATCAACCTTCTTTTTCCGTGCAGTTTCGTGAGTAAAATTACCAAACTAACAAATTTGCGTACATGAGGAATTAAAAAAAATTCTTCCATTCGAGAAAAATGGACATTTCTCAGTAAAAAAGAGTAATAAATTATAGGATTTTGTCTCTTTGCATTACTTTGATAGAAAATTTCGTCTTCCAAACATTCGGGATACCGACTTTGATAAGATAACGTTTAATATTTATGGCACCTCGCAAATGTCTAACTGTAACATCGTCTTTTACGCTTTTTTACTAATTGCGCATTTTTTATCTGACGAAAATGTTTGTCCCGAGCAAATTATTTCATCAGAACTTTCTAACGGCAAGAAACGTCTGAGAATGTTTCAGATTGATTTTAATATTTGGCCAGATGTCCCTCGCGACCCACGACAGTAATCTTTGCTATACGGATGATCACAAGAACGAAAATATTTACCCAACTTGTTACGCGAAGGACGACGGATATTTTTTGCTTTGCCGCGGTGGCATACACGACAAATGGGAATATGGGTGCGAGCGAACTCCGAGTAATTCGCACGTTTCGACGTCGCAAAAAAATGAGTGCAAATATTTATTGCAGATCGAAAGCGGTGCGCGTATTAACACTTTGCGAATGGCCGGATGATCATTTAGATCCTCGAACGCTTCTACGCAAATTTCCGCTCTTGCGAAAACTCACGGTATCGAAGAGTAATTTGACCGAAATTACCACCGTTTTTCCCAATTGGGCACAGCATCTCGAGGTAAATCCGACTTTTTGGTGGCTAGAAAAAAGCATTTAACACGGAAAATAAACTTTTCGGCAGAAAATAGAAATTACGAACACGCGGCTTCGCCGGGTACCAAAAAATTGTTTCAGCGATTTGCCGTCTTTACGAAGCCTCGACTTGCGGAACTCGAGCCTCGATTTCGGGGAACTCAAGCCAGAAGATTTCGACGCCCCTTCTTTGCAAACTGTACATTTCGGTGAGCGCATGTACGCCGTTTTTGCAATTTTCAAATTGAAAAAACGCACCTCGCGTTATCGAAAAATGTTTCTTTTCTTATCGAGGCAATTCGTTGAATTGCGACGTCTCGACTTCGTGGATCTTAGATTCGGAAAATGGATCTTTAGCGAGCAAAATCGTGGACAAGCAAAGACTACAATGCTCGCATCCTTTCGAGGGAAGACCGTTGGTTCCGGTTTTGGAAGTTATTGTGGTAACAATATTTTAAAAGTCGCTCAGTAATATTTTTGTCTAGAGAAATTTTACACAGAAATAATTGAATATTGTGATCGAATTCATTGTCCGATTTTCGTCCAGAAATGATCACAGCAATTTGTTCAAGTGTGGACCATGTTGGTTTTTTTCTGTCCACGAATGACCACAATTGCCCACGTTTGGAGGAAGTTTCGTGATCATTTCTAGACGGAAATCGGGCAATTCTAGCCACAATATTCAATGTCCAGCGTGGACATTTGTGCACTGAGAGAAAAAATAGGTCAGGGCAACTTGAGTCAGCGTAGTTGAAATTGTCCTCGACTTTTTTCGGTAGTTAACAATGTAGATTTGAATATAGTTGCAACAACATGAAAATCTAGTTTCAGCGACTAGGTACCCTGAAAACACCGCTGCCACAAAATTTACGCGCACCTGAGTCCGCGATTTTGTGTAAAATTTGTGTGAACGGTCAAGACAATTTTTTCTTTTTTCATCTATTCGCAAGTTAATTTTTAACAGTATGAAAAATTATCAAAACAAAAGTTATTAAAACGTTAAATGTTCGATTTTTATCGCTTATTTTCGGAAAAAATATCCAAATGTATGCATAAACTCGAAGTTTTTATATAATGACGAAGTATTGAATTAAACTGTAATTATATTATGTTTATTTGATAGAACACGTTATAAAAAAAATTATAATTAAGATAAAAATAAATAAAACTCTAGTAACAAATACTTGTATTTACTAAAAATTTGAGTACAATTTGATCAAATTCCGTGTAAACGCGTTTACACAAATTTTGCATGTAAACGCGGACGCAGGCGCTATTAAATTTCCATTAAATTTCATGCAAACGCGTGAGTCCGCAGGCGTTTACATGAAATTTGCCGGCAGATGTGCTATCAGGGTAATCTAGTGGAATCTATTTTTATTTCTTTAATTATAGTCATAGGAACCAGACAAAAGTACGAATTTGCATTATATTTCATACTAATATTCAAATTTAGTATTTCGTATTTTATTACATGCCACAAACACATCAAATTTTTCAAATCGAAGTGTAAACAATGATTCGTGAATCATTATTTTCCGAGTTGGAGTAACGAGAAATAATGGTTGCTCTAACTTTTAATTTCTGGTCATAGCAGACTTTGAGTTCCTACACGGAGAAAAAACTTATATGAAAAATTATTATAGTTCCAGCAAAAATTACTACACCATTGGGTAGCCCGATCATATCCCCATTTTCTGTTGATATTTCCTTTAACTTTCCCAAAAAATTACTTGAAGTTTTAAGTATTTTTACTATACCACCATTACATTTTCTCTAATATCACAAACTAATAAATTAGAAAGTTACAGGAAATATCGACAGAAAATGGAGAATATGATTGGTCCAGCCAATGGTGTAGTAATTTTTGCTGGAACTATAATAATTTTTCATATAAGTTTTTTCTCCGTGTAGTTGCAGCGACTAGAATTGTATAGTTCCTCCAACCAGGTTCTCAACTTGCTCGAACGACGTTCGTCTAGTCAAAGACGTTTTTTACTAGTGCACCTAGTTACTGTTACCAGAATCTTCAAATTAGGTACTGTAACTTTGTGTATAATCACTGTAACCAGAAATCTGGTCGCAGCAACTAGAAAATGTAGTTTCCAGTACATGAAATGACGAACTTGATTTTTTAGCCAACCATTTCTCTCAGTGTGTAAACGGGGTAATAACGTTAACTATTCTTGACGAAATATCTCTTTATTCTCCGTGAAAATCTGGCAACTGTTGACGCTTCCGTCTTCTCTAGTTTCTCCCGCTTCCCTTGCATTTACATTTGTAAACAATAATTCCTTTGGACAGGAATATTTTTAAGAAAGTTACAAAAAAATAAAGAATGTCTCAGGAGTTGCAAAAAGAATGCAAGAAAACCGAGTGCGACTGCAAGCTGGTCTACGTCGTCGGAAGAGCCGGAAGGCAAACGCAACGACAACTCATGGCTTTCGCTACGATGAATTGCAGCTACCGAGGCCTCACCGAAATGCCACCCTTTTTACCGGCGAACATTTCAGCTCTACACCTCGCAGGAAACAAGGTAATTACCAAACCTCGCAATTCTACGCCAAAACGACGAATTAACCGCGAAAATATTTTAGATAGCTGATTTGTCTCCTCTCAAAACGAATTCTTTTTACAAGCGCGTCCTCGATCTTTACTTGGAAGACAATTTGATCGAAACCGTTGCCATTTTGGACGGTATTTATTGGCTGGAACACTTTAGGCTTCTCAGTCTTCGAGGAAACAGATTAACTGACGTTTGTATGAACTGGATTTTTCCGAATGGATCGTTTGAAAATTGAAACGAAAATTTATTGCAGCTGCCGACGTATGCTTTGGAGAACGTTCTCCCGCACAGTGCGAACGCAGCGAGTTTGTACCTCGGAAATAATCCGTGGAGATGTGATTGCTTGGGTACACCTGGCTTCCAGGCACGTTGTTTGAGAATGAAATACAATCACTTTTGAGTTATTATGCAGCGACGTATAATTATACAAACAACTTATTATTTGCCGACGCGCATCATCTATCTGAGAATTGAAAAATGCCAGCGTCATTGTTCCGTCATTTTTTTAATTCCGAGAAAGATGGCGCGTGCCTCAAAGATGGCGCACCCACACTATCTAGAGTATTATGCATGCAATTGTTTCTTTCTTCAGTTTGTAGTAGTGTCGTGACGCGTACATTACGAAAAATTGTTTTCCGTATATTTTTTTTTTAGTGAAATACCATAAATAGTGACCATAAAGGTGAACCATCTCTGTTGGATTTACCCTATACGTAATTGTTGATAATTGCGTTCAGTTTGGTATTTCAGAACAAAGATGAATTGATGCATAAATTTAAACACTGACAATGAAAAAATAGTTCCGTTTGTGTTTGAGAAAGTCGATGATTGAGCAATTGAAACATTTTTCAGGAGATGCTAATTCGATATCCAAATTTAGTCAAGGATGTCAATGATGTCAGGTGTTCTTCTGTAGACCAAGACAAAAATTCGAACAAACAGGTGAAGTAGAATTCTTCTCCGCGCGCTGAACGACTCAAGCATGAATTTTTTTTTCAGATTCGTGATTTGAGCAGAACGGAAATTTGTGTCCCGCTGGATGAAAATTATTGGATTCATCCTGTCGACGCGTTTAACATTTTTCTTGCTTCTCTTATCGTTTTAATTCTTGGGAAATTGCTTTACGACTACAGATTGTATAAAAAGTCCGGCAAGCTGCCGTGGATCGTCACTAAAATGCCATGAATTTTTCGCAGTGTATGCGGATTCGTGGATTTATTTTTTCGCTCGATTAAAATTGAAGATTAATTAAAGCGCTGAGTTCTTGATTATCAAAAATGTTCTTCTTCCTTCGATGGAAAAATTGAGCACTTTTTTCTCTTAATCGAAATTCTCATTCATATCACCACACGACAAATTATTGCTGCCCAGTTTCCCTTCTGCTAAAATCGTAATGAACATTGAAGTATTTAAAAAATTTTCCGGTGAGTGCGCGATAGGAAAATGAGTACATGTAAAGCTTGAATTATTTCCTGGTCCATCCAAATGTGCGTTTTTGGAATCATCACTGCATAAATTCGTGTCATCTTCTGCACGGTAGCGTGAATGATTTTTTGCATTCATTCCATGTTTTTTGCAAACACGATCTTGATAATCCTATCAATTCAATTGAAATTCGGTGCAAAAAAGTCGTTGAATATTTAATAAAAAATTAATTGTGTAATTTGCAGTCGAAAACATACGTTGTTCGCTTCTGTGGGCGATTTTTTAAATTTCAATATCTGTTGAGGTGCTCGCGAATCTGTTGCGACGAATTTAATTATTCGAAACGATTCGAAAGTGGAGATGAATTTGATGCAGTCACAATGACATTTCTTACCACAAGTTTTTTCAGAATATATTTGTAAAGCATCGCTCGCTAAATTGAGTGAACACTCCAACTCTAATAAAAGCGAGGCAGATTTCGGTTGTAATCTCGACATGAATTTCCAGACGATTTCAGAATCTCTCACATTTGAAACTGATTTCGGAATATGCACTTCTCTTCGCGAAAAATCGTCTCCGCTCATTTCAATTCTGCCGATAAAAATGAGATAAAGAAATACGCTTTTTATACCAATTAAATTTACAAGATTAAAAGCTTTCTCTGATTCGTTGTATTTCGTACAAAATTACTTTGATTATTGAAGATTTATTTTTTCAGTAAACTAAAAGGCGTGGACACGGTTTTTTTTGCAAGAGAATCACGGTTATAAATAAACAAGTGATGTCAAAAACGTTATGAAAAACAATCACATGCTAGGTTCTTTTTCTAGCCTCTACAATAAAATTAATTAACACGCCGAAACATAGTTTTACCTTTTGAAACACGAGTTAAAATAAACTTATTTTTACTCAACGATAAAAAGAGGAATTTGAGAGATTTTTCATGTTTTTTTATTGAAACCCAATTTTCACTTGATCAAAAATCGATGAAAAAGCAGACTCCATTACATGATGGCAAAAATGTTGCTCAATGGTTGAGAAATTACTCAACTGCTCGATTAAAAATATAAATTTTAGTTATTAATTTATACGGACAAAGTTCTAAGACAAATTCAACAATGTTTATTTCTTCTTTAATACAAAAAGACTTTCTAGTCCCATTGGAATTATTCTCGCTGCTTAAAAAGTACAATACAATTACTCCTTACCAATCGTAGTTTCTTAATTTATACTGAAATTATTCTTTTTTGAACTCAATTTTTTCCGCAAACAAAACACTTTCATCACTCATTCAAAAAAATCATACTTTCCACAATCTTTCCAATTCCTGAAAACCGTTTCTCAAAACAAGAAAATTCTTCCATGCGCATTTGAATTTTCACAGCCAAGCGCAGAGAATTTTCTCTCAAGTTAACGTAATTTACAAAACCATAATTGAACAGTTCTAGAAATTAAATACTACCAACTTTTCTACTTGTAAAAATCAGGAACTTCGTCGTTTTATAAATATAAGTACTCATGCGAGAAATCAACGTTCAAAGAATCCAAATTCTCATTGCACGGCAATATTGCTGATATTCACAACCATTCAAGTTCATTTATCCCACAGACCGCACTCCTTCATTTTCGTCTGAAAATATTTCTGCAGCACATTCGCGCATTGGTAATACTCGGTTTCGGGACCGTTGTAGAGCCGGCAGTTCGTGAAAATCCGCACCATATCCGCGATGAAGAGTCGCCGCGTCACGTAGTACGTCGCCTTCAAACGTTCCGTCATCGTTTTCAAATCTACAACCAAAGAAATTCGTCAGTCAAGTAAATCACAATTTTTCTCTGATAAAACAAAAATAAAAATTCCACCGACCCATGGGATATTTAATGTGATCGTAATAATCAGAGACTTGATCTTTGTCGACAGGAGCGAGAAAGGGCCAAGCGGTGCTGTGCTTCTTGACGCTGTTCAAGACGTTCTTGAGCGTGTTCTGGAGCTTATCACGCGAGTCCGAATAACTCTCGATGGGCTCAGATCTTGGAGTCACTTTGGCGACCCCGCGCGTCCTCGTCTGCGTGTAACTCTTCCATCCTGTTTCCCGGATGCCAGGAATCGACTCGACCGGGATGCCCTTGACTCCCTCTTTGAAACACGTCAGTCCCGGGTGAACCTTTTGTATCTCCTCCTGGCGCTTCTGAATCAGCTTCTTCAAGATTTCCCTCTGCTTTCTCACAACAGCTGTGAATTCGGTGTAAACGATTTTTTCGTTCAGCTCGCAGTGCATCAGGGTCGCGCTGTCGTAGTCCTTTATGTGCCCTTGGTACACGACTTTTGGCAGTATTATGTTCTTGCTGAAACCCTGCTTTCTGAAGTACCCAATTGCGAATTCGTCGGCGTAGGTCAAAAAGTGGCAAATATTGCGCTTTATGTGATAGTCTTTCAACATGTTCATCAAGTGCGTGCCGTAACCCTTCACCTGCTCTTGAAAAGTCACCGCGCAGAAGACGATTTCCGTGAAACCCTGCGCCGGAAACATCCGGAAGCAAATCCCACCGATCGGACTGCCGTCCTTTATCAGCGCCAAATTCCTGTGCTTCCTGAAAACGAAATTTGCCATTTTACAGTTGATAAAACGATCTTTTAGTAATTTACAAAGTAAAATCTCACGGGTCGAAAACCAGTTGAGCTATGTATTCTTTGGGCATTTTCGGCAGCTGAAAACTGAAGATGTTGTGGAGCCCGATTAACCAGAACATCGTCTGTTTCGAAACGGGCTGCGTCAAGCTGTTCCCGACGACGTGAAATTCGATAATTTTCCGACTCTCCTCGATCCTCGCCGTCTCATCCCTGGGTACGTTCGCCGGGAAAATGATGTCTGGCCCGTACATGAACTTTGGATCGTCGATCGTGGCCACGATTTCGGCTACAGTTTCTTCTGGAAAGTCTTCGAAAGCTTCCTCGGTTTTCCGCCTTTTCGATTCGAGCTTCCCCTCCAACTGCGGACGTTTGTTCGGGGTCTTTCTGATCCCTGAATTAATATTTATCGTGGTAAAACCGTCCCTGCTGTTGACCTTCTCGAACTCTTCCGCATTCAGGCTCTTCATTTTCTTCTGAGCAGATTGCAAATGCGCGGGCGGCACTCGTTTGAACTCGGGATTCCAGATCAGCGAATTATCAGCGAAAATCTCGAACTCGAGCATCCGCAGAAACCTAGAAAAAAATTAATCGTGAATTCCTTGGTAAACATCGATTGACAAAATAGAAAGAGAAAACCGACTTTGGGAACTGAGTGAGCATGAGAAAGCGTTTATCCTGCGTCATTTTATCCTTCTCGCTTCGGCACTTGTCCATCAGCTGCTGACTTAGAGGCTTGAAAACCGCTTTCATCAAGGTCCTCCCAAAAACGAGGCTCGTGTTATGGTGCGTCAGAGAATCGCAGAAAGCCGGGATGTGGCAGAAGACGAGCCACCGAGTGTAGCTGACTTTGTAAGTCGTCGCTTCCTGCTGGTTCGACAAGGTCTTGATCACGCTCGGCGGCTCAAAGTTCCAGTGATTCAAGCAGTGGAGAAACATCTTCGCGAGGTCGTACATTTCCTGCCACTCGCGCTGCGGAGAGGGCCCGAACTTCAAAACGACAAAGTTCGTGACGGCTTCGGAAATGCTGGGTTTCTCAAAAGGCGGCTCGCCCAAAGGACCTTCCGCCGCCGGCTTCGTCATCAACAAAACGGACTTTCTCAGGAGCTTAAACAAATAGCAATAGACTTTTTTGGTATCGAAATCCTGCACTTTTTGCATCCCGAGGAAAATATTGTCGATGTCGATGACCATTCCCAGCAACTTGTTCAGCTCGTCGACGGAGTTGGTCGGCAAATGAGATACGTGATTCGCCAGAGCGTGGCTGCAGCTTTTGCAGAGGTTCTTGAACAGAGTCGGGCTGGGCTGTATTTTTGGGGCTTTTGGGAAGGGCTGGGAGTTTTTCCATCCATTGCACTGGCAATTCTCCGCTTGACAGGCCGAATAGTTGGCGAGTTTGAGCAGTTTTTGGAATTGGGGCCAGTTGTACACCTGTTGCTTGCGCTGCTGGATGCGCTGCAGGTTGTTTTTTATTTTGGAAGCTGCTTGGGATGCGCCGGATTCTGAATTGCTCTCTGCGGATGGCTGCGAGGAACCTGGAGCTGACTCAGCTGCTTCAGAGGCCGCTGCAACCGTTTTCAATTCTGCCATGGTTTCCGTGTTTCTAAAAGAAATTATTTCGATGAGTTTTGGTATTTTGTAAACCACATACAGCAAACTCTAATTTATTTTAAATGCTCGAAAATATAAATCATCGTTTATTTCGTTTAAATAACCAAGAGTGTTCTCACAAAATAAACGAGAGTTTTAAATAAGCAAGAAGTAATGTAAGCCAAAGTTTATACCGAATGACTCACAATTTTGTTTGCTCAATTTTTACGTTCGAAGTAAAATTGCCTTTTTTTGCTGTGCGAAATTTCGGAGATTATGGATAATGAACGTTGAAGTTTTATGATTGCGAATGATTTTATTTACAAGCCGGCAGCTACATTAATAACAACGTACTTTTATGCTCACGTCACAACATCGCGATTGGAGCAGCCATGTGACTGCGAACACGTGTTGTCCGATCGTTATTCGCCGCCAGAGGTCGCCTAAAAACCCGCCAAAATTGAATGACAACGGAAAACTTTACTTTTCTTATTTTTTTAATTTTACGAACCTGAGCAAATGACAATGTCATTACATGATTCTTGCTTTGTATTTTACTATTCTTTATTTATTTTATTCATTATTCATGTCCAATGTTTAGTGAAGGAAATGTAATCTCTGATCACGCTGCATGATAAAGTTGCTCCAGTGTCAGCGAAACGTTTGATTATTATTAACTTTGTATTCTCATGATTCTGCACCTCTGCAGAATATAAAATCAAATTTAATATCAAGGTAGAAATCGATTGTTTATGATCTAGGCAAAGAATGAAATGAACACAAGTGCATTTTTTTAACAAGACATTTAATGTTCGCTTTTGTAATATCTGTAAGCTCAGCAGAGTCAACAGTTGCGTGGGACAGATGTTAAAAGATTCTTCGTGCATGCGAGTACTCTACTAACCGCGATAACTTAAGTCTAAATTACAAATCATCATTTATCCACAGGTTTTACATCTCTCAACTCAATCATTACTCTTCCATAAAACGATAATTCACCGTGTCACCCTTTTTTACCAATTTCGCCTCTCGTTTCTATCGACGAAAGTAAATTAGATTACAATAAATTATTTAAAATGACAATCCTATTACAATTGAATGTTGCAAGAACATCTTTAAATCCTAACTTACATCTGTTTCAATGAAGGTACAAATGTACAAAATACATGTTAAATAAAATAAGAAAGGATCGGTTTTTGGATTTCGTACGTTCAATTTCATCATAATCCCGCTGAACTTTCATCGACGGAAACTTAATCTATATAGAATTTTTCGGCATTACATGCTGTATATTATATTCTTTATATTTCAGAAACGATGTTCGACAATCGTGAAAAATTACATTATAAATTATGCGAATTTTAAATAACAATTTAAAGGAAAGTCCCAAAAACCATGACGAATTTCCCGCAATCGTCGAACCCTCGTCGTTTGTAACTCAAAATTAATCGCTGCGATAAAATTCGAAGAAACTATATATATATTTTATCATATATCTATGTACAATAATTTTCAGAGTGACAAAACGTAGCATGTCGAGAATATTTGCGATTGAAGAATAAAAGAAAACAGTTTTTGTCCACATAATTTTCTGTCGCAAGTTTCGTGGAAAAACGCTTGCAAAAATCTACATTGACTGGACAAAAAGACCAAGCGGCTTTTTTGGAACTTCGGTTTGACGCGTTTTCGCGCCAATTTTTTTTTTCATTTCGGTCGCGTCTCAGTACTTTTTCAAGTCCGTTACAGTAAATATTCAGGATTTCACGATACTTATAATATTATAATACATTCTTTAACTCGATTGGCAAATAAATAATCGAGTCGTAAATAATCGATGGCGTAAAATTTTCAAACGTGGGTATCGTATATCATATATACACCGGCCATTTTTATTTCTAAATTTACGGTAGCGATTCGTAAAAAAGAACGATTCGAAGCAAACCAAAAAACATGATTAAAATGCATCCATTAAAACCTCATTTTCCGCGTTAAAAAGACAACGAAACTAGCGAAATAACAAAAAAAGAGAAAATAAATAAAACAATGGTGCAGTGCCTGAATTATAAATCACGGTAACAAAGTCAATCAATCCAATTTACAAGAATTTGTGCACTATCAGCGAATGGAAGAAAACGCGCACAAAAATTTCGAATCGCAAATATAATTCATTCAATCCACCGGGAATTATCGATTCGAAATTTCTCGCGTTTTCCGTTAATTTTCGTTTCGTATCACACACGCTTCTTCCTTCGCGTCGCAGATATTTACAATGATAAATCTTTAGCAAAAGTTCGAGTTTTCGCGGAAAGCATGTATTTTCGCCCCCCGAAAATCCTGAATCTTTACTTCGAGTGCCCGTATTACGTGTGATGGGTGCTTGAAAGGTATACCAGCGTCGGAGAGAAGTTTTCGTTTTCTCAATCTTAACGATAATAAATCGGACTTGGTAAACTCGAAAAACGTCCCGGCGATTAGCGATCGAATTTTCATTTCGAAAGTTTTGTGCGGCTTTGAAAAAGTGTCAAAATCGAAAAGGAACCAACATTCTCAAGCGTTACGGATCGCAAAATTCCATGGCGGTTCGCGAATCGCCGGGACGCTCGCCAAATTTCGTTATCCTAACAATCACTTAGTCACGATAGTCAAAGCATACAAGCTATGTAGCTACCATTCTGTATCTACAATTATTTCATTAGTCCATGAACACTTTCGCGGCGCTCTCACGAAAGCCGTTCAAAAAAGAACGCGTCTCTCTTCGTCGTCGTAGAATTTGTTTCGTCGACCTCCGAAGCGAAGGCAAAGTTTTGTTCCGCGAGTCGCTCCAGCGCCATTACTGAAGAACGCAGCATTTGCACTTGGGCTTCTTCTTCAGGGTGACGTGCTCGACCTGCGACGCGTCCCCCGGGCCCTGTGCGGTCACCCTGCCAACTTCCACCGTCGCCGAGCCCTGAAAGCCAAAATTCTCTCAATAAAACCGGAAAACACTTCGCGAAATACTTCATTTTTTGGCTTTGCCACTATTCCTAAGTTCACAATAAATTTACGACTCAAAACAACTGTACAGACTCAAAGATAAGCGATTTATGGGAACGAAAAGATCACGCTCAAAAGTGAGTTCCCGCGTTCTAATCTTCGCGTTGAAAAGCCCGATGAAAAATGAAACAATGGCGATTTTTTGTCGTTGCATTCAAGCGGTAAAGCATGTCGATGCGTTTGTACATATGTGTTCTATTCAAGAGTACATAAAAAGGCCGCAAAAGTCTGATTGCATCCTGAAATAATTACGTGTCGTTTTTGTCTGCTGACCTTCAGCCGATTACAATCTTCAATCTTCCGACGGATATAACGAAGCGGATTACAATTCCGGTTTTACCTTCTCGTTGACGCTCTGCTGATTGTTGGAGGCTTTGATCGGCGTGCTATGAGCATTTCCGTTTTCCTGATTGAGCCTCGCGCTCGAGTTCAGCAGGGGACTCTTACTCGAATTGTGATCCCCTGGCAAAGGAGGGCCCGTCTGTCCCGGTGTAGGTGTTATCGGCTTACCACCTTTTATCAACTCTACTATCTCATCCGCTTCTCTCGACAAATCACCGTCCGGCCTGAACGGATTGTCCCATCCACTATCCACACTACAAACAACAAATCATCATTATCAATTCAAAAAGTCACAATATTCATTTGTTTTCATATTTTATCATCGTATTATTACATCAATAATTCAGTTTATACATTTATAAGGGAGATTTCGACAAGCAAAGAATAAAAAGTCGCAGCGTGAGACCTTCTGACGCTCCCTACTCTCGTCGCCGCGTCCATGACATTAACTTTGCCATTGAATCGGATCTAATGGCATTCAAAGGCGTGATTGCCCATCGGCAACAACGTTTCATTAATCTTCATTTCCCAAAACAACCTTTCAACGCTCCACGATGACCAAATAATAGCACGTTAAAAAAAGTACGCCACGTTTTGTAGCGCAAACACTGGGCGTTCGTGTGTGGCAAAAATTACGCAACAATGAGAGTTTTACGTAAAACTTTTAATGCGAGACTGAATATACGAAGCTTATTTACTTGCGGCGCAACATGCGTTGCCTCGAATTACGTCAGCAGTTATTTCAGTGCATTACATCTTTCTTATTTTCGTATCTCCCGTCTCCTTTGACGAACGGAATTTCGAATTATCGCGATGACCGTTAATTCGTTCCTCGCGCGCTTTAATAAACCGATAAATCATCGGAAATTTCGCCGGAAATCTCGGCGACGAAGGAAATTGAATCAACGAGTTTTCTCGCGTTTCGTAGAAAGTTTCATCGGTTATTTCACCGAGCAACGATGAATGAAAAACCGGGAAAGTGCGCAGGACATTCTAGCCATTATTAGGAATTCTGGATTTTACGAGCGCGGAGAAAATGATCGAGACTGCGAATTGGCATGGCTTGGCTTTCGGCCAGTTAGCTAATAACGTTTTGCCGCTGTGTTATTACGAAATAACGAGGACGAAATCGTGCGCGATTCGCCAGCCTAATCCCGGGAAATGAAATCTGCAGAGCACGCCAGTTTTTATCCACATATTTTTTCTTTGTAACTCGAGGAAGAAAGGTCTAACGTACAATTTTATCTCTGAAGCAGCAGACCCAAGGACGGATTTTTAATCTAGTTTATCACGAGTAGACATTGTTTTTCATTCGAGTCTCCGAATTTGGGACAAACTCCGTCGAGTGTGGTCGGTCGATGCGTTATTCAGCGACGAAACTGCAAGGACCACCGAAATATCGAGTGTCCTAGATTTTTAAATTTGCTAAACCCTAAATTTCCGGCCACGAAATATTTGTTTTTGAAGTCTCGATGATTTCGCTGATAAACATTGATTAGAGGAACGCGGATTCGCACTCAAAGAAATTACCTTTCGGTACCGTCGGCATCCTTCGGCACTTTAATCACGTAATACACGTGACCTCCGTGAGTGGTCGTCATTTTCCGCCTCGCTCGTCGTCGTCTCCTCCTCGAGCTCGCCCTTAGCTCTCAACATTTGCCACGGCAATTTTAACGCCGAGTATCCCGCGACCGCTTCCCCCGGTCACAAGGTATTTTTAAGTCCTTCCAGATTTTCAACGAAGTATTTTTATCGCTCCAGCGCCTCAGTGTCTCGACCTCGCCTACATTCAATTCGTGCTTTTGCAACCGTCGAATCTCGTCTTTCTTTTTTCGATCGAAAAGCATTTTTCTCGTGGAAATGTTTATCACATTTCCGGCTTGACAATTCGGTAACCGAAGTTTCGAACTACGACTCGCAAAGCCGCACAACTTCGAGGGACGGCGCTACCGAAAGGGTTAAAGGTTAAAGTCTTAAAGGTCGTTCACTTCCTCGTCGCTTTTTAATACCACGCTTTGAAAGGGTAGCAATGCGCGTTCATCCGGTGACGAGGGAAACATTCTAAGAGGGAGCGAAAACACCCTTTCTTCCGCATCTCGAAATATTCATGATTCCGTCTAAAAAAAAGAAACCATTTCTTTCCTCGAGAATTTCTTTTCGAGCGAGTGGAAATAGAATGCAGTATCGATTCGCTGGCTTCCGGTATACGGCTTCCGCAGAAAATAAATAAAAAGATTAACAAAGCACCGCTTCATTTCTTCGATTCTTCGAAAGCGCCGCGAAAGTGGCAAATTTTCGAGAGTAATTACTTCTCTCGTCTCGAAGAACACCGGGAAGCTGCGGGACAAACGACGGCATTGTCTGGGCTGTCGATGGAAGTCGGTAAGCCAGCCTTAACCCGCATTCATGACAATCAACCATGCGTGGAGGATCACTTATCGCCTCCAGTGCGGCATTTTTTCTCTCCCTCTCCTCCCTCTCCCCTTACCCCCCTCCCCCCTTCCCTCCCCCTCCCCCCCCCTCACCACCCCCCCTCATCCCTATCCCCACACCACCCTCCAACTCACCAACCCCTACCCCCCACACCATATTTCTACCATATTACACTCATTCTATCTTCCACCTATCTGTAATCACAGTGACACATGCGCTAAGAACGCTCGCAGTAGTCACAGCGGCAGAGACCTCACGGATCCGTCGAGCACAACACG